>PVKP010007613.1:0-76327 GCA_004027715.1 Plecturocebus donacophilus | reverse complement strand
TTTCGTTAAATCTTCTTTCAAGGTTCTTAGTTTCTTTGCATTGGGTTAGAACATGTTCTTTTAGCTCACAGAAGTTTCTTATTATCCACCTTCTGAAGCCTGATTCTGTGAGTTCATCACACTCATCCTCCGTCAAGCCTTGTTCTCTTGCTGATGAGGAGCTGTGATCCCCGGTAGGAGGAGAGGCATTCTGATTTCGAGTGTTCTCAGCCTTTTTGCACTGGTTTCTTCCCATTTTTGTGGATTTATCCACCTGTCGTCTTTGTAATTGCTAACTTTGAGACTGGGTCTCTGAGTGGACGTCCGGCTTGTTGGTGATGAAGTTTTTTCTGTTTCTTAGTTTTCCTTCGGGGGGCGCTCCTTCCCCACAGAGCTGGGCCTTTCCGGGTTCAGCTGTGCTCGCTCTCTCCTCAGCGCTTCCAATTGCTGTTCTCCTTGTGGGGATGGGACCAGCAGAGCCTTTGGGCACCCAGTCCCGTACACTCCACACCGAGAAGTGCCGCGTCGGCCAAAAGAGTCGTGCTGGCGACCCAGGTGGCTCCTTCGCCGGGAATCTCCCAGTCTGTGGGCATCAAAAATTCGCGTGCAATTGCAGCATCCACTCGTTCTCTGCGCTTTCACTGGGAGCTACAATCCTGAGCTGCTGCTACACGGCCATCTTGGATTTCTCTCCGCCCGGTGATGAAGTTTTTCTGTTTCTTAGTTTTCCTTTGGCGGACGCTTGTTCCCCACAGAGCCGGACCTTCCCGGGTTCGCTGTGCTTGCTGTGAAACTCTCAGTCCTCAGCACTTCCAATTGCTGTTTTCCTTGTGGGGATGGGACCAGCCGAGCCCGTCCGTCCGTATACTCCGCACCGGGAAGCACCGCGCTGGGGTGCTGGCAAAACAGCCGCGCTGGCCAAAAGAGTCGCGCTGGCGACCCGTGTGTCTCCTCTGCCGGGAATCTCCCGGTCTGTGGGCAACAAAAATTCGTCGGCAAGTACGGCGTCCACTCGTTTTCTGTGCTTTCTCTGGGAGCTACATTCCTGAGCTGTTGCTAATCGGCCATCTTGGATCTCTCCTCTATAGATATATATTTTATGAGACAGAGTCTTGCTCTGTTGCCAGGCTGGAGTGCAGTGGCGCAATCTCAGCTCACTGCAACCTCTGCCTCCCGAGTTCAAGCGATTCTGCTACATCAGCCTCCCAAGTAGCTGGGACTAGAGGCATGTGCCACTACACCGACCTAATTTTTATATTTTTAGTAGAGATGGGGTTTCGCCATGTTGACCAGGATTGTCTCGATCTTTTGACATCGTGATCCGCCCGCCTCAGCCTCCCAATGTGCTGGGAGTACAGGCATAAGCCACCACGCCTGGCCCCTATATTTCTTTTTTCATTATCTGCTTATTTCATTTTTTAAATTTCTCTATTGTGTTCAGTATCAGTTTGCTACTGAGCTGTAAGCACTCTTTTAATTTTAAGGCTATCAGCACTTTGACTCTGGTGAGTTGAAAATATTTCTTACTATCACTTGGCTACTTGGCTTATGGCGTTTTGTTATTGTATAGGATTTAAAAAGAAATGGTAGTAAATTTTGAATTGTTTACATTAAGTATTCTTGGAAAAGGCTTTCCATCCAAGATTTTAAAAATGTCTCTTACTTTTGATTTTAGTTAATATGTATAGCTTACCTGTCACGGTGGCAAGGTAAAGAAAATAAACTAAATATTTTTGTTTAGTAAAGACTGAATGGAATCCAAACTCAGTGTGATCTAAATGCTTTCATTTCAGATTATTTCTATTATTTTAATGTTAATATACACTCATTGTTTTCTTTCTTGAATAATTGAAAACATTTATTTTGTCTGCTAACTGATAAAATTCAATGTGCCCACTCTATGGAGTGATCTTTCTTTGCAGTTTTAGTTTCTGGGACAGTCCGAGTTCTCACAGTGTTTTACAGTCTCAAGGGATGATCTCTGCAAACCATCAACTGTTAACTCCATTGGAAGAAGGAGCAACTCAGGTTATTCAATTCAGAGTAAAGATGCTTCTTTTTCTTCATCTTTCTGTTTAAAGTAAATTATACCCTTTTATATTATCCACAGAAGAGTAGCAGCAATAACAAAAACATAAACTGCTGATTGCGTGACTAGTGAATGAGAAGCGAAGCTGAAGATATGTAATATAAAACAAAGGACTCACATATCTTATTAGGCCCGATATAAGTTACGATGAGTTCATAATTCAAAGGACAAAATGTACTTTACATCTGACTGTATCATTAAGTCTATGTAAATCATTTCTGCGGTATTTTATTTATTTATAAATTAATTTTCCTTTAATGTGTCAATTTTTAATCATATGATACTCAACTTGTAGCTCTGTCCAGAAAAGCATAAATATATTTAAAACCCAGAAGTTTCACATGTAAATAATTTCTTAAGCTGATAAATAATTTGGTTGGAAGCTATGTGTGTATGTGTTTTGTTGTTGTTGCTGTCTGTTTTTGTTTTTTGAGACAGAGTCTCACTCTGTTGCCCAAGCTGGAGTGCAGCAGTACTATTTGGACTCACTGAAATTTCTGCCTTGGGGTTCAGGTGATTCTCCTACCTCAGCCTCCCAAGTACCTGGGATTACAGGGATGCACCACTATGTCTGGCCAATTTTTTGTACTTTCGGTAGAGATGGGGTTTCACCACGTTGGCCAGGCTGGTCTAGAACTCCTGACCTAAAGTGATCCGCCTGCCTCAGCCTCCCAAAGTGCTAGGATTACAAGCACAAGCCACTGCACCCACTGAAAATTATGTGTTGTTATGAACATTTCTTAGGCATGACATTAGGCCCTTTAGAGCTAACAATAATCATACAGGCTGTCTCAAAACATAGTCATGCACTGCATAATGACATTTCAGTCAATGACAGACTGCATTTATGATGGTGGTCCCATAAGATTATAATGCAGCTGAAAAAGACCTATTGCCTAGTGAATTTGTAGCCATCTTAATATCTTAGTACAATGCATTACTCATGTTTGTGGCGATGTTGCCAGTTGCATAAGAGCTAGCACGTACAATTACATGCAGTTATTAATACTTGATATTGATAATAATTATGTTACTGGCTTATGTATTTACTATACTGTACTTTTCATCTTTATTTTAGAGTACATTTTTTTCTACATATAAAAGAAAGTTAACTGTAAAACAGCCTTAGGCAGGTCCTTCAGGAGGTATCCAAAAGATGGCATTGTCATAGGAGATGACAGCTCCTTGCATGTTATTGCCCCTAAAGACCTTCTAGTGGAACAAGACGTGGAAGTGGCAGACATTGACATTAATAAACCTGACCCTGTGTAGAACTAGGCTAGTGTCTGTATTTGTGTCTTAGTTTTTAACAAAAAAAAAGTGTAAAAACTAAAAATAATTTAAAATAGAAAAGCTTACACAATAAAGATAGATGATATTTTTGTACAGCTGTACAATGTGTTTGTATTTAACCTAAGTGGTTTTTGTTGTTGTTGTTGTTGTTTGTTTGTTTTGAGATGGAGTTTTGCTCCTGTTGCCCAGGCTGGAGTGCGATGGTGCAATCCTGGCTCACTGCAACCCCTGCCTCCTGGGTTCAAGTGATTTTCCTTCCTCAGCCTCCTAAGTAGCTGGGATTACACAGGCAGGTACCACCATGCCTAGGAAATTTTTTGTTTTTAGGAGAGACAGGGTTTCACCATGTTGGCCAGGCTGGTCTCAAACTCCTGACCTTAGATGATCGACCTGCCTTGGCATACCTGAGTGTTTTGACAAAAGAATCAAAATGTTAAAAAAAAATTTTTAGGCTCAGCATGGTGGCTCAGGCCTGTAATCCCAGCACTTTGGGAGGCTGAGGCGGGCGGATCACAAGATCAGGAGATCGAGACCAGCCTGGCTAACACGGTGAAAGGCTGTCTCTACTCAAAATACAAAAAATTATCCGGGCATGGTGGCACACGCCTGTATTCCCAGCTACTTGGGAGGCTGAGGCAGGAGAATGGCTTGTTGAAGTGAGGCGGAGGTTGAAGTGAGCCCAGACTATGTCACTGCACTCCAGCCTGGGCAACAGAACAAGACTGTCTCAAAAAAAAAAAAATAAAAATGTTTAAAAAAACTAAAATAAAAAAGTTATAGAGCTAAGATTAATGAAGAAAAAAATTTTGCATAAATTTAGTATAGCCTACAGGTAGTGTTTATACTGTCTACAGTAATGCCCTATCCACATTCATTTACCACTCACCCACTGACTCACTCATATAACTTGCAGTTCTATAAGCATCGTTCATGGTATGTACCCTATAAGGGTATACCACATTTTAAGCTTTATACCATATTTTTCTGCAACTTTTCTAGATTAGATATATTTATATATACAAATATTTACCATTGTGTTACAATTACCTACAGTATTCAGAATAGTATCAAGCTGTATGATTTTGTAGCCTAAATTAATAGACCATACCCTGTGACCTAGATGAATCGTAGGTTATATCATTAACATTTGTGTAAGTATACTTCAGATGATCACACAGGGACAGTATCACTTAATGACACATTTCTCAGAATATATCCCCCTCTTTAAGTGATGCATGCTTGTACTATGAAAACTGACAGATGAAACAGAGTGACTCCTGCCAACTTTTAATGAGTTAAGCTAACTTTAATTTAGTCCTTTAGGGGTGTGGTCTGTAAGCTTCACTCTACTGGTACTCCTCCAAATCATGCTGAGAATATGGACCATGATTTGTGTGTATAGTGTTAGGAGTTAGAAGCTACCTGGCTCCAGGCCCAGTTTTTTAATCAATTCTTCCCAGTGTAATAACTATTAGGTATTATAATTCACTTGGCTCCTGTTCTTCTGCTGTTCCTGGCTGGAATTCCTAATTCAAGTTAAAAGTGGTGATGCATAAACTTTCAAAGATTTGTAGGTTTGGATAAAACCCCCATAAGGTCAGATTCTTATGCAGAGCTTATTCTAACTTGTATGAAAATTCTGTACCTCATCTCACCTAAAGATCAGGAAAATTATTAACAATTTGGACAGAAACGAGAATTTTTTTCCACTGTCAGAAGTTGGACAAAATATTGCTCCATTGAAGTGATTAAATTTACAAAATTTAGAAGGGTTATCTATGTTATTACAGTGAGAACAATTCATAGCTATTCTAAAATGTACACTGACTTGTTATAGTATTTTATGACTCATATCTACAAATGACCAAGTTTCACGAAGTATTTCCTAAATTTAACTTAAATTACTATAGCAGAATCAAATTTGAAAAGGTTTCAGCTATCTGACAATTAACTATCCAGGTATGTAAAAGGCTTTCCAAGGCTCTGGAACAGGAGATCCTTGTTGCATACATTGCTGCTTGTTGGCTTTTAAATCGAAACACCCCATTTCCTCTAAGCCCTCTAGGAGTGGGGAAGTTTCACAATGGCCTTGTAAATGAAGTCAAGATCTTTTGAATGATGGATAAAACAATAAATCTAGACAAAATCGAAATCTCTAGTGAATTTATTATATGGCCACTATTGTACTCAACCTGAAGCCTACATGTGAGATCTTATAAAGTGATCTAAACGTTAACCAGACATTCTAGTTCTTTTTAATATGCTTTAAGAGAATATGTTTCAAGGACATTTGCTGCTTGGAGAAAAGCCATTTTTCTCCCATTCCTTCTACTTAGATCTCTGCTTGCTCATGGCAGTGGTTTTGATTCCAGGACCACATGCTATTACAGGAATACCACTTCTCTTAATCACGATGAAAGCTAAATTAAAATATTCTAGGCAAAGACCTGTACTTTTCGATTTTAAAAGCATGTTCAAGTACAGTTTGACCTGAAATTATTCTATAAATGAAGTATGGATTAGCTTGGATGGACACAATATTATAAAAGTGGTAGACTAATGTGCTTTCTTAGTCATGAGACCATAGGAATAGGCTACAGAATGAAACAGGGGCTCCACATTTTGGCTGTGGAGGTGATTAAAAAACAAGAAGTTTTAATAGTGATTAGAATGAAACTAACAACCTTTTAAGAGTCTGTTTTTCCAGCTAATATTTTTCATATATTGAGTTGTATAATCATGGAGAAGTATTTGAGAACTATTAAAATAATTTTTTATTAATCACAGTAATCAAAAGGAAATGGTTTTGTGTTCCTCAACTAAAAGCCCTTAAGTACCGATTAGGACAGATTTACATGTAGGTTGAAGAATAAAAATCTTGGACCTTGTCACGTTTCAAGGCACCTGCAAAATGTTCACTGTTTCCATTCTGAAACCATAAGGATTTAACTGCAGAACACTTGTAAAATCATGAAATTGTGAAGAAAATAGTGTCTAACTTGAGGATATAGTTTGACTTTTAATCATGCTAGGACACTGGGTTGAGAATAGAACTGAGCAACTATTTATTTCTCTCCTGTTTTATTAGTTGAAGTCTAAGTAGTATATACACAGACTCTATTAAGGATTTATTTTCTGAAATTTGCTATAAAAATGTTGCTGGCACAGAATGACTTGTCGTTCTTGACCATCACCCTCTGCTCCCCACAATAGTAAAATGATTCTAGAGACAACAGTCAGAACCATAAGCTTGAGAAGCTCTAAGGATAATTAACCCATCACCATTTTCCCTACTACAGAAACAGAACACTATCACCGAAGTAAAGATTCCAAAAAGCTTTTATGGGAGGACGTTGTTACCCACAAAATCCTCTCAAATGGGGGCTGCTCATTCTTTCAACTGATCCGTTCTTTTAGAGCTATTACAGTTCATTGTCTTCACTCCATTTGGCCATTGCTAGGCAGTTGCTCTTTCACCATCATAAAGAAAAAGAAGGTCTGTTCACGGTCTATGCTGTGGGGCTTTGGTTTTTAGAGTCTCATTTATATTTTGTCCTTTAAAGATTTAAAGATAAATAATTAGTATTCAAGGATTACACTGTCATCTAATTGAAAAGTCATCTTTTACTTCAAATCATGCTATCAATATGGATATCTATAATATCCCCCTGAATGACTCCTCTAATAAGCTTCTGAAATTTTTCTGCAACAATGACCTTAATTATTATTTTAGTGTGTGCTTTTTTACCTTGATCTTGACATTATTTGGAACTTTTAATTTTCCAGGTATGCTCTTTGAAAATCTTGAATTAAGCATTTCCAATTCAATTATTGATTTCTCTCTTTCCGCACCACGTCCCCTCATTCACACTGAATCTTTTACATTACTGAGATCTACAATCTTCAAGTACTAGATGTATTTCCTAACACATTTATTCAAAGTCCAGCCACCTTGCTCTCTGCCATTGTTTCCTAATTAATTACCAGCATGAGTTATCCCAATTATCTATTTTTATTCTGTTTCTTTTCTTGGGCCATATTATTGTCAGATGAAATGATAATACCATTGCTAAACTGGCAACACAACAGACTTATGGATCCACGTTTATTAAAATTTTAAAACTGATAAAAAGTACTTGTAGTTATTATTTTGTTCTGGAAAACTATAAATGTCACAGAATTTTTCTCATTTTCCCCTACAATTTAAAAGACGTCATCTGTAAAATCATTTTGTTTCTATTTTGAAAAATTACATTCTATTTCTCATGACAATTTTACATGTGCGTTTTATCTCTTATTTTGTGGGTTATAACAACTAGAGTGATGTTTGTTGCCTTTTTCTGTTAAATAAATCAATTCTACATTTCCTGTTCTCTAATTTATTCATGTCTACTTTTATTATCACTTTTTCTGCTTTCCTGAGGTCTGCTTTTGTTCAACTACTTTCATCCTTTTTATTTTGTAATAAGAATACTTCAAGCTATAAACTTTTCTCTGTGATAACTATGACAGCATCCTATGTGTTTTAATATGCTCTGTCTTTATTAGTAGTAGTTTCTAATTAGGCTAAACATTAATTTTTTATTTCCTATTTACAGAAGTCATAGGTTATAATGTAGTAAAATTTACATTGATTGGTCTTTGTTTAAACTGTTTACTAATTTCTAATTTTGCTAACTTTTCATGAGGAAATAGTGCATTGCAACTTCAACTTTTCCTGCAACGAGGAAAAGTTTCCTGCAACTTTTTCCTGCAGCATACCATCTGCTCTCAAAACACACTCACTCCCACACACTAACACACAGACTAAAAATACACATAAATAATAATAAATTACTGAAATATCATTGTGGATATAAGAGAAAGTAAGCAATGTGATGTGATTTGGCTCTGCGTCCCCACCCAAATATTCATGATGAATTGTAATTCCCAATACTGGGGGAAGAACCTGGTGGTAGGTGATTGGATCATGGAGATGGATTTTCCCTAGGCTGTTCTCATGAGAGTGAGTGAGAACTCATGAGATCTGATGATTTAAAAGAGTGTGTCATCTTCCTCCCCACCCTTCCTCCAAGATGTGAAGAGAGTACTTGCCTGCCCTTCACCGTCTGCCATGACTGTAAGTTTCCTGAGGCCTTCCAATCATGTTTCCCTCTTAAGCCTGCAGAACTGTGAGTTAATTAAACCTCTTTTCTTCATAAATTACCCAGCTGTAGGTAGTTCTTTATAGCAGTGTGAGAACAAACTAACACAGGCTGTCTGCTTTATATATGTTAGCATAAATCTGTCACAAAGTAGCCCACCACAAGATAATAACTCTGGCAAAACTCTAAATTAAACCCCTATTACCTGAAGGGACTGAGGAGAAAATGAATAGAGAAAAAATATGAAGTGGAGTTAAAACTTTGAACAGTAACTGGCAGTGTGTGAGTTTTCTGGGTTTTGTCTCATTTTGTTTAGTTTGAGGGCTTTGCTTTAAGTATGGGCATCAGTTGCTGAGCACTACGGCATGGACAGGTAAAATTCTAGTAGAAATAAAAAGCCTGAAATTCTTCTGGCTAGACAAAACAGAGAAAGGAACCCAAGTAACCAGGGTCACTGGAGAGCAACAGGTGAATGCTGGAGAAGAAAAAGCTAGAGGAAAGGATTCATTAACCTTATGTTTAAAATCTGCCGAGGTCTTAGACTGACCACTGACTCATGCATGTATCAATAATACCTGCTTAAACGTTGAACTTCAATAATTAACAAAGATTTGAGCTACAAACCAGAGAAGCAAGAGTTTAAAATTTGAGTCTAACAAGGTTATTTCTCCCTAAAACAAAAGTACCAACATTCTTCAGAAGACTGTAATAGAACACAGCATCTTTCTAAAACAACATGCATAATAGGATATAATCCAAAACTACTTGACATAAAAAGAATCAGAAAAATAACACACACTTCCAAGGGAAAATGCAATCATTAGATTCACATCATGAGCTGATCCAATGTCACAGTTATCAAATAAGAAATCTAAATCAGCTGTTAGGGTTGAAATTTGTCTCTGCAAAAGATTTTAAAGTCCTAACCCTCAATGCCTGTGAGTGTGACCTTATTTACAAATGTGCTCTTTCCAAATGATCAAGTTCAGATTAAGTCATTACAGTGGAACCTTAATCCAGTAGAACCCCATAATTATAAAAAAGCAAAATTTAGACACATAGATATATATACATAGAGGAATGGTGATGTAAACACACATGAAGAATGCCATCTACAAAACAAGGAATACCTGAGGCTATCAGAAGGTAGGAGGGAGGAATGGGAGGGATTACCCCTCAGAGTTCTCAGGAGGAATCAGTCTTACCGACATGTTGATTTTGTACTTCTATCCTCCAGAATTGTGAAATAATAAATTTTTGCTCTTCGAGTCACCCTCTTTGTGGTACTTTTAGCAGCCCTAAGAAAGTTATACAGCATATTAAAAATATATATACTGGATGGGGTAAAAGGAAATAACTCTAAATGAAAGAAAAAAGAAAGGTATGCTTGGCAGATAAATGTAAAGAACAAAACATGAGCTCATGGATATTTGGAAATTGAAAAGTACAATATTTGAATAGAAATTTTACCAGATGTGGTCAATAGCAAAATAAAAATGACAGAGGAAGGAGTCCATGAACTTAAACAGAGGAAAATGTAAATTATCCACTCTAAAAAAGAGAGAAAAAATAAACAGCCCCTCAGAGACTTGTGAGACAACATCGAAAGGTATAACATACACATAATCAGAGTCTCAGAAAGAGAAGAGAGAACGGAGCTAAAAATGATTAGAAGAAATAATGGTTGAAGACTTTGTAAATTTAGCAAAACACCTGGTTCAATAAGGTCAACAACAAGAAGGAAAAAAATCAAAGAAAATTACTCCTACATACTTTAAAATCAAACTGTATAAAACTAAAGATATAAAAAAAAATCTTGAAAACAACCATACCAAAAGAATACAATCTATACAAGAAAACATTAATTTAAATGATAACAGACTTCTTTTCAGAAATTATAGAGGCCAAAAACAGTGGAAGAACATTTTTAAATTGCAGAGAGAAAATAATGTTTACTTAGAATTCTATATTAAGCCAAGAATGAAATAAAAACAAATGTATTTTCAAATAAAGAAAAGTTCAGACAAATTGTTACTAGCAGACCTGTGCTATAAGAAATCTAATGGATAGAAAATATAGCAAAAGGATAGTTGGATTTTCAGGAATAAATACAAAATATAGAAAGTAGCAAATATTTGGAAAAATATAAAATAATAACTCGTAAGTATCACTAAACTATATAGCACAATTGATTAAAAAAATTATAACTTTTTAGGGGATTATAATGCATGTAAACATAATATATGTGAAAACAATATCAGTTTAGTAGCATCATTGGTAAAAAAATTATATTTCTGTAAATTTTATAATAATACTGTAATAGCAACTCTAAATAGCCTAGGAGAAATTAAGAATGGATATTGCCATCACTACAGCAATCGTCAAAATAAATCCTTCTCCTTATGTTTACTGACGAGAGATGGAGAATCTGGATTTCCACCTTCTCCTTGGCAATAATGAGGCAATGTTCCCCTTTGGCTACTGAAGCCACATAAGCTAAACACACATTGAGTTAAGAACCCAGGTCTTATAGTGCTCAACATATGCAGGTTCGAATCCAAAGTTAAATCTATGTAAATTAATTATAGTATTCAATATTTTTGGTATTATGTATTTAATCAATATATATTTTTGGTTATATTTATACTTTTTGTTCCCTTCTCTTTTAACCTCTGTGTTTTGCTAAAGTGTTCCATTTTCTTTGATTATTTTTCTCCTCTCATTATTTGGAAAGTACAAATTCTGACAGTCCTTCTTCTGAAAAAATTAATAGAAGAATATTTTACATCCAGTAAATTTATTTTTTTGAAGTACAGATCTATGAGGTTGTACAAATGCATACAGGCATATAACTACAGCCACGATTAAAAAAAAAAAATCATCCTGTGAAAAAGAAATCCTGGCTGGGCGCGGTGGCTCACGCCTGTAATCCCAGCACTTTGGGAGGCTGAGGCAGGTGATCACCTGAGGCCAGGGGTTCCAGACCAGCCTGACCAACATGGAGAAACCCCGTCTCTACTAAAAATACCAAATTAGCTGGGCGTGGAGTCATGCGCCTATAATCCCAGCTACTCGGGAGGCTGAGGCAGGAGAATCGCTTGAACCCAGGAGGCAGATGTTATGGTGAGCTGAGATTGCACCTTTGCATTCCAGCCGAGGCAACAAGAGCAAAACTCCATTTCAAAAAAAAAAGTCCTCTTTGTAGCTAGTCACTTTCCCAACCTGCGTGTCCCGACAATGATTAATTTATTTTCTTTCCTGTAGTTTTACCTTTCAAGAATTGCATGTAAATTGACACATACAGGAAGTAGCCTTTTAAGTATAACTTCTTTTACTTAGACTTACACATTTGATTTTTGCATATTGTAGTATATATCAGTAGTTTGTTCCTTTTAAAATTAATGAGTAGTATTCCATTGATTAGATGTGCAGCAGATTGTTTATCCATTTACCAGTTTAAGGACATTTGGATTGTTTTTACTTTGGAGTATTAATGAATGATAAAGCTACTATAAATACTCATATAGAGACTTTTAAGTAAAAGTTTATTTCTCAAAAGTTTCAAATTTGCAAAAAAAGTTAATTTAGTAGAATTCCCATATATTCCACACTAGTTTCCTCTATTAGCAAGTTAAATTCAGATATATTTCTTACAACTAATAAATATTTATACCTTATTACTAATTAACGTCTACATTTTATTCAGATTTTCATACTTTTACTTAATGTCTTTTTTCTGGACCATACTCCTCTCCAGAATATCATATTGCAGTTAGTTGTTATATCTCCTAATTTCCTATAGACTGTGACAGTTTTTCAGACTCTTCTTGTTTTTGATGACATTGGTAGTGTTCAGGAGTACCAATTAGGTAGAATGCCCTTCAATTTTGGTTGTCCAGTGTTTTTCTCATGGAGTTATTGGATTTTGGAAAGGAAAACCACAGAGATAAAATTTCGTTTCTCTTCATATTATGTCAAAGGCACAGATTATTAGTGAAACTTATCATTGTTAATTACCTGGCTAATGTACCGTTTGTTGAGTTTCTTCAGGATAAATTTTCCTATTCTTCCTCTTTTCATATAATATTCTTTAGAAAGAAGTAACTGCACAACTGACATGTAATAGCTAAGGTATTCTACTCTGTCTGTTTAATGGGGAAGTATTTACATAAATTATTCAGATTTTTTTTGCACAGGAAATTTTTCTGTTCACCCTCATTTATTATTCAATTATTTATTTGTATCAGTGCAGACTCATGAATATATCTTTTATACTTTGTATTATAAGTTAATATTACAGTATCTTGATGTTCATATTGCTCCAACTGTAGCAACTGGGGGCCCTTTAAGTTGACTTCTGTGTTCCTTTGACATACTCCTATTGTTACATTTTTCCTCTTTATTTTTTCTTTTTGTAACTTTCTTGTTTTCCGACTCTATACCATATTGTATTCCTATCAACAGTGTTTGATTGTTCCAGTTGCTCTGCATTTTTTGCCAGAACATGGTTTTCAAATGTTATTTATTTTATTTTAGCCATTCTAATAGCTATGCAATGATACCTTTTTGGTTTTGGAATTTCAACTGATGATGACTGATGACTGTACATTATTTGATGTGCTTATTTTCCATCTGTATATCTTTGGTGAGAGTTTGTTCAAAATATTTTACTCATTTTTAAAAGGAATCTTTTCTATAAAGTGTGAGAGTTATTGATATATTCTGAATACAAGTTCTTTGTGAGAAGTGAGTTTTTAAAGCCTTGTTGTGTATAACATACCTATTGTAAGGGTACAATTTAATGAATCCTAGTAAATTTCTAGAGTTATATGGCTATTATTATCCCTGTCATTTTACACTTAAAAACAACACTCAAACTTATTTGAATATATATTATAATCAACACTATAGAGCTCTCTATTCAAGGATATGAATTTTGCATGTCTCTATGTCTTTGTGCTTATCTCTCTACCAGCTAAAAAAATTTGTATTTAAATTATGAGTTTGAACCAAAACAATGAGCTTTACATCCTATAATTTAGAAAGCATTTAATCTTTTATTTTAAAAAACTAGTTTTGTATTAACTTTAAGTTTTATAAATTTATAAGTGATGATATGAATTTAATTTGATGTTCAACTTATTTGTTTACAGTACTTTTTTATATTTTGACTCTAGCTGAATTTGCAAACAACTAACAACTGCTATTAAACACCACAAAGTAAAGATGAGATAAAGGGACATTTAACAGTGCGTACAAATGTAGGTTCCTTCACCAATACTAAAAATTTAATTTTATCTATATTAAGCATAATTATTATGTTCATTGACTATAAGTCAGAGGAGAGATTCAACAGAAAGTCATTTATCAGCCAATAGTAAGCTAAGTTTTAGACTACCTTAACCAATTTGAATGATTGGAACACAGAGATGAAAATTCCTATTTCAGCATACACTGATTTGAGGCATTCTAGAGTGCTGGGTTCAGTTTGATTTGCCATTCTTTAAGAGAGACACTGACAAATTGGAGCTAATACATAGGGCAACCAAGATAGTAAAAGGGCTAGACGTGGTGTCACATAAGAAATGTTTAGAAAAAACTGGAATGTTTAGTCTGCAAAAGGAAAGAATGATGGGGCTATGGATTGGTGGAGGAACATGATAGCCATCTATTTTTAAACATTTACGAGACCAACAAAATAAAGAGGATTTGTTTTGGGGGGTCACAAAAGGTCTCACTGGTAGTGATAGATTAAGTTCAAAGGAGGCAGCCCTTGACTTCTAAAAATAAGAACTTTTTAAAATTTAGAAATTCTAAAATGGAATAGGTTTTCTAATTTAGATGCAAGTTTATATATATAAAAAAATTGACTCCAAGGTCAATAGCATGCATGAATCCTGTCTAAATAATCTTGATGTTTGCTAATTGAGATTATTCATGAATGTATACTCCATCAAGCAGCATTTTCTATGACAATTGATAAATACGTGGTTTTGATAGTAAAACTGTTGCTCTGGACACTGAATAGAAAGTATGCTGCAGAGAATGGTTACAGGATAATGAGATTAGAACTTGAAAGATGCATAGCTTTTGATTAGGTAGAGAAGTAACTATTTTAGTTGGGGAATATATACGTCTAAGAGTACAGAAAAAGTCATAACCAAATATGTCATTTTAATAAGACACTGAGTAGGCAAATCTAACTGGAAAAAAAGCATGTATGTAAATGTTTATGAAATAAATTGTTTGGAAGGAGAGAGTGAGTGTGTCATTAATGGTTTCCAATGACATTCATAGTCTAAGTTAAATAATCAGAATAATCAGTTCACAGTCATCATCTTACCTGACCAAACACCAGCATTGATACACCTGATCAATCCCTCCTGTTTGAAACAAACTTATCATTTGGCTTCCACACACTATCCACGCCTCACTTTTATTCATCCTTCCTGGAAGCTCTTTCTAGTTTCCTTTACTGATTCTTCCGTACTTATTTCAGAGGTGGTATTGTTTCAGTCACCCAGTTTTATATGCCATATATAAATTGATGTCTCCTAAACTTATAGCTCTACCCTCTACTTCGCTGAACTTCACATTCAGCTGTAAAACCACCTACTTGATCATCTGTAACCTATCATTTCTTGAATATTTAATAAATGTATTAAATGAAACATATCAAAAACTGAACTTCTGTTATCTACCTTACCTCCCTTCACCACTATCTCCTTCTCTTGTAGTGTTCCCTGTCTTGTTAAGTTATAACTCTATTATAAATATATCACTTGCACAGTAAACTAGATTTATTCATTTTCATTTCCCCTTATTACCACTTATTCAATCCATCAGAAAGTCCTGTTGAATCTACTTTCAAAATACAATCAGAATGCAGTCACTTTTCATCTCCTCTAGAACTACCACCCAGATCCAACCATCATTATTTCTTTTCTGAATTACTCTAGCCTCCTAGTCTGCTCTTCCCTTCCACCTTTCCTCCTTCAATACATTCTCAACAGAGTAGTTTCTTAAATGAAGTTTGAGTCATCCTACAGCTCTAGTCAACATCTTTTAATGGCTTCTGTCTCACTCAGAGGTGACTCAAAAAAGTTCTTTACAATAACCCCAACATTTTGAGTGATGTAGCATTCTTAACCTCTCTGACCTCTTCTCTTAGTACTCTCCTTACTCATTTTACTCCAGTCACATGGTTCTTTTTACTTTTTTTCAAACATACAGATAAGGTCTGCAGAATAGTGACCTTAGTGTAACCTAGTTTTTCCTTCTTTCTTGTAGTTCTCAAGAATGTTCTGGAGATGCAACATCCTGCAATAAGAGGTAGTTGTCCAGAACAGCCCAGGCTTTGTTCAAGTTCCCCGCTGAAAAGGATGTCCCTCAATGCTTTAGAGTTCTTTCACCCTAGGGTAGAAGACACAGAGTGGGCTGCTTTTGGGGGTCCCTCACTGTAGTGCAAGTGGAACACAGGCAGATGAGATCCCATTCAACTCAGGCAGTTTTCCTGAGCTTTGGGAGACAGGTTAACAATGAATCTTAGGATTCTGTTATCCCTCGCTGTTTATGTGTTTGAAATAAACATGTTTCATGTAAATTGATTTATGTGGGTGTTCTATCTCACCAGACTCATACAGGTTGGTAACCAATGCACAGTGAACCTGCTTTACAAGTTCCTTTACCAGTACCTTTGAAATTACTGTTCCCTTTTCCTCCAGACATCCATATAACACGTGCTCTCATTTCCTTCAACAGTCTAGGAACTGAATATTTTCACTTCCAAAATTTATGTGCTGAAGCCCTAAGTCCCAGTGTGTTTATATCTGGAGATGTAGCCTTTATGGAGGCAATTAGTTATGAGGGTGGAGCCCTCATGAATAGGATTAGTGCCCTTTTAAAGGGAGATATGAGAGAGATGGTCTCTCTCTCTCTCTCTCTCCCATGTGAGGATAGAACAGAAGGTGGCCATTTGAACATGAGGGATAAGGGTTCTCACTCGATGCCAGATCAGCTGGTACCTTGATCATGGACTTTGCTGTCTCCAAAACTATGAGAAATGAATGTCTGTTGTTTCAGGTACCCAGTCTATCATATCTATAATGCAAACAAACTAAGGCACCAACTCTGTATAAAATCACCAACTCTGTATAAAATCTTTCTTCCAATACTTAATATCCCTTTTCCTGTTTTTTTTTCCTCCTTAGTAATTATAAATATGCCATTTACATCCTAAATATTCTGTTTATCTAGATTATTGTGTCACTTTTTCAATAGTGGTAAGCAAGAATTTGTGTCCATGTTGCTCACTACTGTACGTCAGTGCCTCAAAGAGTACATGGCACATAGTGGTTGTTCAATTTTGACTGTGTTTTCAAGTCCCAAGAATTAGGCTAAAGATTGAAAATTGTGTTTGCTTGGCTCTGAGACACCTGTGGGATCTTTTTCACAGTAAAGTGTTATGTTAAAGAAATATCATAGTAAGATTAATTTCTGAAATTATGATTTGAATATACAATCATGGCTTGAATGCCCCAAAGCTGCAAAGGATTAAAAAAAGAAACTCATCTTCGTGAAGCGTGTTAACAAAATTTATTGCTTCTTGTGGTCAAGATGAAATAGAACAAAACAAACAATACCGTAATTACTAAGAATTAACATTTTATGGCTGGTTTATTGGGTAAGAAGAAGAAAATATATCACAATTAATTCTGATGTGAAATTAGGTATTGAGGGATAGGCAATCCACTGGAATAAATAAAGATATTTTGTGAAAGAACTCATAAAAGCAGAGTGAAAGCAGGAGCTAGCATTATTTATATTAACTCATTTATAATAACAATAATAGCAATAAAATAACACTAGTTTTATCACTAATAAAATAGTATTGGTTTGCTGTTTTAAAAGTCTCTTACTGTTTTGTGAAAATATCCAACATGAATTTGGAAATAAAAGAATCACCTAGAAATGTGGACAAGTTGGAGATGTCAATTTGGAATACCTTTCACATACCCAGAGAACTAAACTGCAACAGGATGAATCTTCTGATAGAAAGATAATAAAGAGAAGAAGTATAAGGCAGGAGAAAAGTAACATTTGGAGTAGGAAAAAAAATCTCTAAAGAGTATAAAACAAGAGTAGAGAATGTTTCAAGATGTAGTTTCTCAATTATAGACAAAAATGTTGAATATTGAAAAATAAAGGTAACAATTATGTCTGAATTTTTTTTAGTAGAGTAGTAAGGAAAGAATTATCAGATTACAAAAGACTGAGATAAAAATAGTGTAATGGATGATGTAGTGTAATGCTTAGGTCCCCTTTGGGATTGAAGCTCTAATTCCTCCAGCTGCTGGTAATGTTGGAGGTTGACAGTTCTTAGTTGAGCCCTTCTCTTAGAAATACCCTTGTCTGAAGAAAGTCTACTCACCCAAGTTCATGCTCCCTCCTCTGTGGGCAGACTGCATTCAAGACACTTCAATGAGGAAGTATTAAGGCCAACCTCCTTTCCTTAAAGTGGGACAACTCTGGAGATGAAGGGCATAGCAGCTCTAGAGCCATCAATTACATCCAGTGAGGTCTTTCTTGTGACTGTGTTGCAATTAAAGTACTTCTTTCCAATATATCCACTCTCCCACTAATGTATTCCTGAAAATCCCCCTTTGTAAACCGTACTTGACTCTCTACTACAGAGAATCTCACCTATGACCAATGGATATGTTACACATCTGAGAAACATTGATGAAAATGATTGGGCTAAAAATTGGGGAATTAATAACATTCATATTTATGAATTCACTGGAAGTCCTTTCAATTCAACATGGATCTGTTAAAATCAAGTGCATATAGAATACCATACCATGTGTTACTAGAAGCATAACAAGAGCAAGATGGCCCTTGCCCCCAAACCTCATGATAAATGCATTAAACTTACGAAAGAGCATTGATCCAGACTGAGGCTGAAATCCTCCCAGATTACAACCACACTCATGATTAACAACCTGCAGATGTGCATAAACTTGTGAAAGAAGATGGGACTCTGAAGGATTTGAAATGACTCTAGTCTGTGTTTACAAGACATACTTCTAAAGATGTCCCCAGCATGTGTAGACTATTTAGTATTTTAACTACCTTCTTAGTTTCTTAAACAGGTATGCATCTGTGGTTCCAAGGACACAAAAATAATGTAATTTGACTTATAGCCATTTCATCTTGTAAAGTTATCCTTTCTGATATGTCATTAAGGCAGTATATGGATGGACAATTCTTAAGGAAATTCTGAAAATGTTAATAAAGAATTCAAAGACAACTAATTGTCACAACATCTGGAAAATATAATATGTCAATTCTAATACTAGGAACATTCCCATGATGATATTGACTCAGGCTTTTAACTTTGAACGTTCTTTAATAAAACAGTTCCTTTTTTTTCTTCCTAACAATTTAGGAAAACAGCAAGAACTCAGTGTCTGAACTTTCAGTATTTCCGTGATCACATATGTATGCTGCAAGCAATCTTCGTTACTGGATAGTTAAGAATTGTGTAAACTTGGCTTGCAGTAAAACAAGATAAAACGAGCACTGGCTGCTAAGTTGAGAGGACCTACAGCAAGTAGAGAAATCACAGGATTATATAACTGATAAAGTAGGAAATGGCATTCACAGGCAAAGATGTTGTAAAATACTTACTGCAAACAGCTATCCTCTATATTCTTAAATACTTGTCAGGAAAGAAACTCGGAATTTAATAGTCTCTGCCATCAGTCTTAAATAAATCCTCTATGACAATTGAAGTCCATTTCCTGTTTTTATATCTTTAATGCTCTCAGTGAACCATATAGCAGCCTATAATAAATTTTCTATTTTTATAGAAAAAATAGAACTGAGTTAATCGTTGAATCTATGGTTTTCTGCCTCCCTTTTCTGTCATCTCACATTCAGTGTGGATGACCTAGTTTATTTTGCCATCAAAAATACGCATAAACCATTGTCATCTACATTGTTTTTACAGTTTCTGTCTACAGAAATCTTACATCAATGTTAATATCATAACTAGGATCACTCCATCATGATGGGACAACTATAGGAATTATTTTCAAGCTAAGGACATTCATCCCATCATGATGCCATATTATTTCATCCCCGATGAATTCCCAAATGGCTTCCTACCTACTTTTAAGTGAGAAATATGAAGGAAGTATAAAATATTCTGTGTAAAGAAAGTGTTACAAAATGGCAATGCTTGCTTTATTCCTGATTTTTAACCTGAGGTCTCATCTTTTGTTTTAAACCTGATTTGTTCCCCTTTAGGTGATAAAAGAAGTGCTTCTATATCATCCCACTTTTCTCATGTTAGAAATGTTTACACAATTTGTAGGGAATGGTCTGGTAACAATTTCTTGATTAAATTTTATTTACAGAGTGCGGGTCTGGGAGTAAGATTGAATCAGGGAGTTTCCTAGGTGAATAAGCTTACATGGCTTATTCCTACCCATATTCCCCTTTTAGATAGCACATTATCTTAATCAGTATACACTATGTGTTTGACATTGTAGAATAACATACAGAAGTTCTACTTTTCCAGGTAGATGTTTATTGACCATGACATTTAAACAAGACAGATGCTTCTTTTGTTAGGAGGGTTAAGAATTGAGCTTATCATGACAAGTATAAATGTTTGATCCAAGTATTAATTGATAACTTTTTCTTGTGAACATCTATAAAAACAACATGATTGTGCTGGCAAACATCTAATGGAAAATCCAGAAGAGTGATTAATTCAGCTCCACCTGGGGCTTTTTGTATAATCCCCATTTTTCCAGAAATATTTTATAACAAAGTCATGGTAACTATGAAATCTCAATAACTACTGGATTATTTGTCTGTCTATCTGTTCATTTTTTCAAAATATTCCTGGTTAGTGTATAAAATATATTTTTTTATATTTGTCTCCATAGTTCAAGAAAGAAAGGGACTTAAATGGTGGTAGCATTGCTTACTGCCTATCACCATTATCTAAGCCATGTAATAAATACAAAAAGTGAATTACGTATGAAAAGATTGCAGGTATATTGTTAAGTTGATATTGTGTGTGTGTGTGTGTGTGTATATATACATGTATATATGTATATATATGTATATGTACATATGTATATATATGTGTATATATATGTATATGTATACACATAAACACACACAAATATATGTATATTATATAAAGGGATTGTTTTTTACCTACTGGGCACCCTGCTTGCCCTTTCAGCTTAACAATGTATCTGAAATCTTATACACACACACACACGCTACCTAAAAATTTTCTTGCAGATATAAAAATATCGAGTGATTATTTGTGGGGGGAGAGATAAGATGCAGTACAACTTGAAGGTGTTATTACTATTTATCTACATACATCCTCATTTTTTGAATTTTTAATATGTATAAAAATTGTTTTAATAAGCATAAAATTGTTTTTGTAACTTAAAACATATATAAGAATGAGGGCTGGACACATTGACTGATGCTTGTAATCCCAGCAATTTGGAAAGCCAAAGTGGGTGGATTGCTTTGGGCTAGGAGTTCGAGGCCAGCCTGAGCAAGCAACAAGGCATAATCTTGTCTCTACAAGAAACACGAAAGTTAGCTGGGTGTGGTAGTGCACTCCTTTATTCTCAGCTACTTGGGATTCTGAGGCAAGAGGATCTAGTGACCCTGGGAATCAAGGCTGCAGTAAGCTGCGATCATGCCACTGCACTCCTGCCTGGGGAACAGAGTGAGACTCTGTTTCGAAAATAAACAAACAAACAAAAAAAACAAAAATTGCAATGAAATACATTTTGCTGTTCAGCAAGTGAGGAAGTGGTAGCTTCTTTACATTCCTTTATATTCTTTCATGTGGACATTTTAGCTAGGAGTCAATTTGAAGGATGATCTTTATATGTAACTTTTCTGTTTTCTTCCTTTTTTGTTGATAAGCTTTCAAATTGTTCCCCTAAGATTTTAAATAAACTAACTGAAGTCATCTTTTCTAAACTGAGGCCAAAGAAATTAGTGTCAAAGTCTACCAGTTTTTGAAATTGTAGAATTATTTTTTAAGGTAAAATATTTAGAAATCTCCCAACAAATACATTAAAAATAGTCTAAAGACCTAGGAAAACTCATTGAAAAAATAAATTTTTGCAGAATAAGATATACGTGTCTTCTAAATTATATTAAAACAACAACATAAACAATGCATGAGTCAGTATTATTGAAGCACTGACAGCCACAGCCCATAAAACGCTATGAATTTTTTACAGCACCAGGTGTGAACATTATGAGGTGGAAAACAGCTTCATTTAGAATTCACAATGTGCTGTTAAATAAGCCAATAAAAAAATCAACCTACTATCTTCTTTTTGCTACATATACTTTGGGTAACACTTTTCTTCATCCCCATTATTCCTTTATGTCTAATGCTATAAATAATTCTTCTACCTTAAGTGTAACATGTGGTTGGTAATATCCCATTGATTGAAGCAATGACTTTCTAATAGCAAATTCAGTTACGGACACTCTGAATTTTGGCCCAATGACCCATGACTTCCCTTTTAGGATCATTAGTTAGGACACAGTTGGTTTTAATGGTGGTGATAATTATGCATGTTCTTGGAGCTGCTAACCCTTTGTAGAGACATTTTCACCTGTAACTTGTCCTCAGAGTCCCTAAGAAGAGCAAAGCAGCATATTGGAGATTGTCACAGCTGGGTTCTTGAGATACCACATCAGATCCCCTAGAGAGTGATTCTCAAAGGTTTTCAAGTGCTAAGTCATTTGAAAGATATTGACATCTAGATAGAAAGTCAAAAAAGAACTAAAAATTAAGTGTTTAATAAAAATATTGAGTGATACTTATGTATGGATGGATTTATATGTATAGGCACATATATATTTTATATATAATTATCCATCTATTGCCAGACTCTAATGTAGATAAGTGAAAACGTGAAAAAATATATTAAGATAACATGTAAAATTGAAATTCTTGTATAAACCTTTCTCCCATTTATTGAATGAAGACCATTTATGTAATTTGTGCAATCATAAAATCTTGGTGTTCTGACAAAGCACAATTTGAGAAACTTCCATGAGACATTAGTTAACTAATTAATTAATCACTATTGAGATCTACATTTGCATATTAAACCACCTGCTTGGTGGTTTCACTTAGACGTATAAAAGGCACCTAAAATTAAATGTGGGGAAAAAAACAAGTCAAAAGCAAAACACCTCTTGATACCATACACACAGTCCAATCCTTTCTCTACTCACGCCATTTCATAAATGATGCAATACACTCAGTTACTCAAACTAAAAACCCTTTTGTGAGCCTCGTTTTCTTTCTCTGTCATCTCATATATCCACGCAGAACATTAATTCCATAACATGAAACCAGCCTCTCTCCATCTCCTATACTGATACCCTAGTTCAACCTACTTGAAGCTTCCTAATGGCCCTCCTGACTTTATACTCTTTTTTTGTTTTGTTTTTCATTTTTTTGGTTTTTCTCCCATTATTTGCATGCTTCTTTAATGCCTATTCTTCACGCATCAGTTAGAGTGAGCTTTGAAAAACATCAATCAGATCATATATCCCTTGTTTGAAACCTCTGATGCCTTCCCATTTCACTTAAAATAATGAAATGTATTATTGCCTACAATACCCAATATGATTGATTCCTAGTCTGGCTCATCTCCTACCACTTCCCCTTTGCCATCTTTTCTCAAGCTACACTGGCTTTCTTTATATCACTTTAACACACCAATCTCATGCTTGGAACATATTTCATAATAATTATTTTTGGAATGGGTGAAGCACTTTTTGATCTGGAGGAGACCAAGGTGATGAGCATGTAGATTCTGCTGTCAAGAAATGTACAGCGTAGTAGAAAGAGAGGCACCAGTAAGAAACAATGACAATATTCCAGGAGCTATGAGAAAACTATACATAGGTTATAGAGCTACAAAGAGGAGTGATGATTTTACTTGGGAGAAGTCTGTTGAATTAAGTTTCAAAAATCTGACTTGGTGGATATTTGCCAAAGAGCCCAGACCCGGGAGGGCAATGGAGGCAGATGTCATGCTTCCTGAGGTTCACATGGGACTGAAATCACATCGTGAGTAAGGAGACACACAAATCATTCAGTCCGGCTTGATATCTAAATAAGAACCTTTTGTTCCATTTCATTATGAACAATATACAAATGAAGAAAGATACTCTGTGGGCCAAGCAGCAGTGCTGCCAGATTAAAAATGTATTTCTTATACCCACTCTAGCATTCATTTGTTCACTGAATGGATATTTACATATTTATTTATCTGCTACAGTTTACACATGGCACTGCTCTCACTTGGAGACAGACGACTGAGCACAACAGACTAAGTCCCTGCTCTCATAGACTTTACAGTCCAGTGGGGAAAAAAGATTAAAAACAAATAAATACTTACTTACTAGCTCAAGCAGTGATAAGTGCTGAGAAGAAACAAGACGGGGTAAAGGAAAAGAGAACGTTTGGGGAGAGAAATTGCTGTTTTACTTGGAGTGATCTGGAAAGAGCTCTCTGATGAGACAAAATTTAAATAGAATCCTGAATAGTCTGAAGAAGAACGATGCAACTATCTGGGGATACAGCATCCTTGATCACTGAAATGGCAATGGCAGAAGCCCTGACACACACAGGAGCCTGAGTAGGTAGAGGAGGAGCAAAGACGCAAGTACCCCTGAAGGCAAATGACCAGTGGGAGAGGGACAAAATCTTAGGTCACAGTTACAGCCTGTGGAAGATTATATAAAGCATGGTAGAGACTTTGCTTTTATTAAGAGTCAGATGGGAACTACTGGAAGTTTTTGAGTAGAGGGAAGATACTGTATGACTTATGATCACACAGAGAATAGAATGGAGGGCAAGGAGGGAACTTGGGGGATGAATTCATCATAGAAGGAGTCCAAGCAACGGAAGATTGTGACTAGACCCAGGGAAGTGCAAATGGAGATAATAAGAAGTGGATTGAAATGGGGTTTATTTTCAGAGGAGAGAATTCAGGATCGCTTGTTTGTAGGGAGTGAAGAAAAGAATAATCAAGGAATGACTCCTAGTGTTTTTGTTATTTGTTTTGTTAGAACAAATGGCTGGATGGTTGCGCCATTTTGTTACATAGTGTGACAGATTCAGAGTCGAAAGGATAAATTTCCATTTTAGTCATATTAAGTTCGTGATGCCTATTACATAGGTAAATAGATATATTCAGACTAGAGGCAGGGAGTCATTTTGGTGGAGTTTAAATGACCAAGGTTTGCAAGTGCAGAGCTTTGATTTTAACACTTTAGTCTGAGTTAACAAGATTTAAGCATTTGGGCACATAGTCACCCAGATCATAAGAACAGATTTAAAACAAAAGCTGAAGTTTTATGAGTTTTCAGTGAGGAGTATACTAGTCTAGTGGTGAGACTTCCCCAGGTCGTTCCTTTTCAGTTAGCAATGGCAACTGAATTAGCAATTAGGTAACTGCACATTAAACCTGGAAAGTGATAAAAAGGCATCTAGTGGTTTTATGAAGATTTTCACTCAGAAAAGCATGAATGATCAGTCATGCTTTAGTATCAAATTTTCTATGCTTCCCTCTGTTCAGCAACTAAATTTTGAATGCATACCATATCCTTAGCTTGTGCCAGCCCAGATTGACTTCAGATCAGAAGAGATATAATTCATAACTATTCCTGTGTAAGTCATTTCGGTCCCATCATGAAGTTCATAACCCTATCCTTGATAAACCTTTGGTAAATCCTTCAGGATCAATAATCATCATAATATAAAAGAGCAAATTAGGATGTCTAAGGACATTTGTTCTATTTAAATTTGACCAATCACTGATATTCAAAAGTGTTCTAGCTAGACTTGCCAATGTAGAGTTCAGTATGCTTTTCTCAATATATCTGTTTTTATTCATTCATTAGGCTAATGAAACTAGAAAATTAGAAAAAATTCAAACTTGAATGACCTTCTATTGCTTAGATACTAAGGAGATTTAAAACTCATAGTAATGCATACAAACAAAATCCAAACATAACTAGAATGTGAGAGTGAAATTAAGTCAAATTTTTAATTGAAAACTAACATCCTAATGTAATAATTTTACTAGCTAAATATCTCTTCATTTTGTCTAAATTTTTGTCTTCTTAATTAAAAAGAGAAATTGAAGATGATTTCTAAAAATAAAACCATAATAGATGTGGCCTTGGAATTTTATCTCTCTATTTAATGAATAAAATTAATGTTCTGTAGGGACAATTTATCTGAAACGACTATACTTATGTTAAATTGTCTCTAATTATTATTTTCAGTCCATTTGGCACAAATAGACCAAATTCAAAATTACAATCCTCATGAAATCTATGGTGTTTGATAAACAGAAAGTTGTAACTTTACATGTATAATCATGATGTCAAATAAGCAAGAGATTGAGTGGAGCTCAGTGGAGCTAGTACTTTCTAGTAGCTGAAATAGTGAAAAGGGATTCAGTAGATGTGCATTTCATTTCCACCTGGCCTCCTTTTGTGATACACAGAACCACTCTCCTAAATGGGAATGAGCCCTGCTGCTTTACTCATGTAACTACCAAGATTAGATTCAGTTTTGAACTCATTAGCTGAAAGGAGGCACTTTATTGTGGTAGGATAATACAATTGTGTTCAGAACTGGAAAAAAAATGCAGCCAATGATACAGATATGTTTTGGTAATGATTAGTCCCATTAGTAACTCTAGCCACTACTGAACTTTCAGAGTAGAAAATAAATATTCTCATTGACTATATAAAAGCTCTGGTTTGTATCCTGGGTTCACACTTGATTTCATTCTCTTTCTAAGAAGTTGTGAGTTACTCACATTGACAGTGGGAACAAGGAGTCTAATAAAATAGACCTCCAGAAGAGGTCTTGCCTACTCAGTACTGAAGAGGATCCCAGCTCTCAGAAAGGTCTTTTTATAATGGGAGCTGGCCCAACAAATGCTTTCTGCCCTAGGGGCCTGTCTTACAAATAGTGATTCAAAAGAAGTACAAGGAACTGACTGACAGGAGGGGAAAGAAATGTGGTTAGGTTCAAAGAAGGTTATGTTTAGTTAAAAAAAAAAAAAGAACTGGTTTAAGAATTTCCTTAAATGCTCTAGAATCTCAAAATGCTGTAATCAAAAGCAATTGCAGAAATTTACTTTGACATTTGTTTTACATTTTGTAATCTTGTGGAAATCACATTTCAACCTTTTATGATTTTTTTATTGAACACACTTTTAAAAAGTCTTTTGGGAATGCATGCATTAAAGATGTATTCCTATAAAGTCAGAAACTTAGAAGGTATATGCATATTTTGTTCAAATTAGTATGAAATCAATTTTTGTAAATCACTAAATCATTCTGAAACTAGAAAACATACATTGTTTATAATTTCTTACAAAGAATTTGAATACATATACATATACGTATATGTACCAAATACACATCGACAACTGAATTCTAGAAATGATACAGATATAAGGCTAAATAGCATTCCATTTCAAACACTCTATCTTATTCCCCAGCACAGCTGCAAATGCTGGTATTTTATACTAGTCAGTTCCCATCTAACAGAATTCCACAGTCACTTTGCAAGCCAGACATAGTCTACTAATTACATTTAAATAATGTTAGTCTCTGCTTATAGCCTGGCTGCAGATTCTGAAGATTTTACCTTTTCCTTTGCAAAGCTTCATTCTAGGGCTGTCAGATTTTGGAGAATTCTCAGGAGTCTGTTTGTAACTTTACACTTCTTGTGAAATCATTTCACTGGAGTGATTGTTTTATCTCCTCAATGATCCTAAGTCTGGCCCTGGTCTCAGGAACATTTGTGAATGCCACCTTGCCCTTGCCCACCTGTTTTAAGTTTCTCCTCCTCCCTTTATCTACCTTTTCCACACAACAAGACAATCCAAAGTGTGTGTCATTTAGGTGTCACCAGGTCTGTGAGACGTGAAAAGCTCTGCCAGTTAACATTAAACAGAATCCCAGAGGTTTCATGGAATCACATTTCTCTACTGCAAAGAAAATTGAGAAGAGGGGCAAGGTAGCTTTAGAGTGGGAGTTTGAATGAGGACACTTTGTCCATGAATGGAAACTCTACATGCTTTGTTATTTTAACAGGCTGTGTCTGTTCTCCTTGAAAGAAATTGTATGAGAGAAGATTGGATTAAGTAGTTTTTATTTTATTTCAAAGCACTTGTACACTTTTCTGAAGATCATCTTACTTAGCCAAGTAATAAGCTCTTGTTTTACAATAATACTAGTGTATATTATATCATTCTAGCTTACTACAAAATACAGAATTAGAGTTGTGAAACAAAACATTTGTTTCTTTGGTGAATGAGGCCTATATCATTACCTTTTCATTCTGTCAGATATAACTTGAACCTTTTAAACTATTCAAAGAAATACCCAACTAGTTAATCTGCTTTAGGAAGAAAATAGTATGCACCTACTCAGACTCCTTTAAAAAAAAAATTAGCCTTTTGCAGTCCAAAGGAAATCTAAGTTTATATATATATTTTGCATTTGTATCTTTTGAAAAGTTCAAAAACGTATTTGCATACCTCCCAATTCCATGTTTCACACTTTTTATAAGATTACAGTATCGGGGGAATGAATGAGTTAATTGGATCAAATATTTATTTGGCTGTTTATGTCTCATTACACAGATACCAGAGTATGCAGATGGTCAGATTGTAGGTGACCTGAGATTGCCATATAGTTTACTTCTTTTACTGAAGACTATCCAAGCAGATGATGATTATCTATTTATTTTTCAAAAATTGTTAATGTCACTCATTTGGTCTGTTTATCTCTAAATCTTTATATCTAGAAAGGCCTCTATTATTATGAATTTAACATTTTCTTAGATACTGACATATGAAGACAAACATATTTTTCTAATTTCTGTTTATTATTGTACTATTTGAATTTTTCTTTCTTGCTCGAAGATTGAAAACTTCTTTGATCATTTACTTTGTTTTTACTGCTTTGTATCATAGGTTCATTGCAGAAAAAGAATGAGATAATTTTCATACCTTTTACTAAGTGTTGTTTTTTTTTTTCAAAAGAGATCTATATATTTCTGGTTAATGCCATTTTTATTAAATTCCATTAACTTGCTTACTAATGATACACCCTGTGTGGATTTATATTCTACTGTAATCACTGTAGCTTTGTCTACAAAACAACCACAGAAAATCTTGTGGGTTATCTTAGCAGATACATGAGTTAACCACTTAACTTCTACTTCCACCAAGTTCTTCAAGTTCAGTGATTATTTCAGTCAAAAGTGATGCTTGTCAGAAATGTTACTACAGAAATGTTACTACAGGTGAATTGACAACCAAGCATCTGTTCAGTCTTTTATGCATGTTGTTGCCTACATAACCCAGAAACTTAATGTCCCATCTGAGTCAAAAATGGCAACAATTTGTTGACTTTTCCTAACTGAAAATAGGTAGGTACCGAAATGTCTTATCATTCCAAATTTTTCTTTAAGTCTTCAGAAGATTTGAGGTAGTATGGGGTTTTGAGGAACCCTGCCAGTCACAGGTCCAAACAGCTGGATCTCACCCTCAGGAAACTGCATTTCCCTGTTTGGATCTATAAAAAAGGTAACTTTTAGTTTTTATACTCTGAAACCACTTTGGACATTTTTTAAATATATTTTCAGAACTCAAGAGAAAACACTGGAGAAATGACATAATATAGGATAAGGTGTGAGCTCCACAAAGTTCTGCATCCAGGCTTATATCAGCTGCATGTGATTTTATTGTTGTTGTGGTTGTTATTGGGCATTCAGGGAACATACAAGGGCATACATACTACCACACCGACAGAAAAGTTTTACTGGGGAGCTTCATCCTTGAAATAAATGAGTGATCTCCCAGTGGAGTTAGTAATTAAAAAGTTATTTAATCCAGTGTCTCCTAAACTAAGATTGTAAATGAACTTACAGTAATGAAGAGAGAGGAGGTAGAGAAACAAGATAAGGGTGAGATATAAGGAAAGAAAAGAAAGAGAAATGAGGAAATAATAAATAGTGATGGAAGTCAGTGTGCAAAAATTAACCAAATTTCCTTGGCATTTGTCTTAGTAAGTAATGTGTGAATTACAAACAAAAACAAATTTTATATATCTCTCCCAAATTTGGTGAGGATGATTGCAAAGATGAGTAGATAAATGAGAACGTTCCTCAGCACGGATCATAGTGTTGGGCATAGATTAGAAGCCTCAGAAACTGGAAGAAATAATAAAGAAGAATATAGCAAAATAACTCGAAGGGATTTGATGCCATTCTGGGACAATGAAAGAGAAGGTAGAGGAAAGCCTTCTGTTGAGAGTGTCCAAAGATGTAGTGCTCACAAAGGGATGATCATGGTGAAGTGGGGAGTTCACTGCTGAAGGGTTTTCCCTTCTCTGAATGTGTGATTTCATGAAACAAGTGAATTTAAACAGCAAATACATGGTCAAATTTGGTGAAAATTGTGATCTTTTAAAAGCAACATTCTAAGTATAGGACTCGGAGTGTAACATTAATTTCAGGTAAAATTAGGTCAGATATTTGGGGCAGACCTTCTAGATAATTAATAATGTTTTCTTTGAATCATAAAATTCCAGAATAATAATGATGAAAAAATCCACAGATTTTTCAATTATTTTGTGTAAATTATACTTTCAAAAACCCAAAATATCATTAAAAGAGAATCACACACACACACATTTGGCTTGATATTATTATAAAATACCATACAAAGGCCTCAAATTAGGGCAATTATAATTTTAAAATGAGAAGTTTAGCAAATATCAAATAGATGAAGTCTTCTTTTTTTGCCTTTTTTTTTGAGGCAGAGTCTTGCTCTGTTTCCCAGGCTGGAGTGTAGTGGTGCAATCTTGGCTCACTGCAACTTCTGCCTCCCAGGTTCATGGGATTCTCCTGCCTCAGCCTCCTGAGTAGCTTGGATTATAGATGCTTTCCACCACACCCAGCTAATTTTTGTATTTTTAGTAGAGAAAGGGTTTCACTTTGTTGGCCAGGCTGGTCTGGAACTCCTGACCTCGTGATCTGCCTGCCTTAGCCTCCCAAAGTGCTGGGATTACAGGCATGAGCCACCGCACCCAGCTGCTTTTTTCTTTCTTAAGAACATTTTCAGGTTCACAGCAAATTGAGCAAAAGTAGATTTCCCATACTCCCCTCCCCTACACATGCACAGTCTCCCCAACTATCAGTGAACTAATACTGACTCATCATTATCACTTAAAGTCCATAGCTTACCTTTGAGTTCACTAACTGTTGGTACTGTACATTCTATGGGTTTTGACAAACACATAGTAACATGTTTCCACCATTATAGTGTCATACAGAGTTGTTCTGTTGTCCTAAAAGTCCTCTGTATTCTGCTTATTTATCCTTCTTGCCCCACTCGTTCTTGACAACAGATCTTTTTACTGTCTCCACAGTTTTACCTTTTCCAGAATGTTATATAGTTAAAATTGTACAGTATGTAGCCTTTTTGAGTTTGCTTATTTCTGTTAGTAACATGCATTTAAGTTTCTTTCATGTCTTTTCATGGCTTGACAGCTTCTTTCTTTTCAGTGCTGAATAATATTCCACTGCTTGGATATACCACAGTTTACTTAACCATTAACCTACTAAAGGACATCTTGGTAGCTTCCATGTTTTGGCAATAATGAGCTTTGGAATAAAACTGCTATAAACATGCATTTATAAGTGCAGAGAGCTTTCTTTTTAAAAATTTCAATGGTTACAGATAAATTAATTTAATGGAATTTAAAATAATTAGTGAAAAAAGTCTTATTCAAAGACTTCACACCATCTACTGGTAGGAAATAAGTCATTTCAAATTCCTTTATATCAGTTTTGATAGAATTTTGATTATGTTATAAAACATAGATTAAGTATTTTTTTTTTTTAATACCAGGAAGCAACATGGAAAGACTGACTTTCAATCTTGTTTAGAGCACCCCAGCACCTAAAAGCTCTTGGATTTTGGCTGAGCAATTGACTACTTTTCTCATCTTTAAAGTGGGGGATGATAACCACAAACACTTACAGAGGAAGCACTCTGTAGAAGGCACACACTTCTTAAAGCTGAACACACACACACACACACACACACACACACAGACATGCACACAAACATTTATTTCTTACATCAGCTATATAAGTAGAGAAGTTAGCATTTTCATTTTATAAGTGAGAAAGTAGAGGCCTAGAGAGGTTGAATATGTTATTTAATCTCACAGTTTGGATTGTGAGTTTATGCTCCAAGCCATTATTATACTGCTTTTGGCATGCTTACATGCTAGGAATAATGTGAAAATTAGATGAGATAATTCACATCGTAAGGTTAGAATAATTTAGGACATGTAATCAGAGCTCAATAAAGGTTAATCATAATTACAATTATGTGCATGGCATACAAAGAGTTTCAAATTGATTATATAATTTACTCTTCCTCAGAATCTTGTCAGGTAATTATTTTAACAATGGGGAAATTAAGTGAATTATCCTTGGTCATCTAGCAGAAGTGAGGCTGACTTGGGAATCTAATCTCTTTGGACTTCAAGTGTTTTGATTCTAGCCCTTGATCTTCATAACTGCTTGAGGTTATAGCTGTAGATGTATTAATAAGTAGCTTTCTCTTGCTATCATTCCTTTTTTATTTCGCTAAGAATAAGATGAAGTTTGGAAGTGAGTTAGAATGATGTTGTATGCACAGACATGTTGTTATGTTTTAATAAAGTAACTGGTTTTCTTTAAGATGGGACATTGAGATAGAGGTCTCCATAGAAACACCTCAGAATCATGGAAAGTGTAATGTTTGGAGTAAATTAGATGCAAGGTGATTCTCATTCCTCGTTTACTAGACACTTAATCTTGGGCAAGTTACAAGTGTTTTTTAACTTCATTATCTTGTCTATAGAATAACACCTTGCCTGGCTTTATTTGAGGATTCAGGGCATTAAAATGATAACTTTTATAATCATGGCTTCTTCAGCTTCTAATAGCAGTCCCTCTTCCTTGGCTCATGGCCTGCTCCTCAGTCTTAAGGTACATCACTCTACTGTCTGCTTCTGTCATCATATTGTCTACTTGTCTGAATCTGACTTCTGTGTCCTCTTATAAGGACCACTGGGATTATCTTGACCCATCCACATATTCCAGGACAACCCCCTTCATCTCAAGATCCTTAAATTTAGTCACATCTATGAAGTCCCTTTTGTCATATAAGGTAAAATTCACAGATTCTGATGATTGTGACATATATCTACTTTGGAGGGCATTAATTGGTCTACTGCAAAGGGTGCATGATATCTCATTATTAGTTCACATCAGCCAAAGGCTGTGTAATGATACATATTATAGCAGGAACTCACATTCCAGTGTCCAAAAATCCTATGGACTTCCCATGTGCTCACATTTCTGATTCTCACAACGGCACTAAAAAATATTTAGATGAGAAAATTGAGGCACAGATAGGTTAATCAACTTGCTTTTGATCACTCTACTATGAATACTTTGAGTTTTTAATAATAGTGCTGCTTTAGGGCTGTGTTTTTTAAGCTGTTGGGGTTCCTTAGAGAATGGTAGGCATACAGCCAGTGGGTTGTTAAGTTAGGACTTTTTCACCAGTGGACTGCTGGCAAATGGTAGCTCTATGCTGAGGCCCCTGGAGGAAGGGCTACCCTGTTGATAGGTTGAATCACAGAAAGCTTGTCCTCAGCCAACATGATCTTTCCTCTGTTACACCTTTCCTCCATCAGCAGAGGTTGCTTGCCATCATTAAGGTAAGGCATTATCTCTGTGACCTAGTCTCAAAACTTCCTCCACATGTAAACCATAAAACTCAACTTGTCTGTTCTTTTCCTTAGGACTCTGTTTCCAATAGACCTGAACTTTCCTCCACATTCCAGCATTTGATGACAGTTATGTTAGTCATAGAATGACCCCAGAGATTTTTGGTAAGGAGAGTTGACCAACAATAAGCACTCTAGCTACCATGAGATTTTTTTTTAGAACTAGATAACTTGCTTAAATAATTATACTCACCTTTGCACATGACACTCTTTCTCAATGTCTACTGGATCCAAATCTACCTGCCATAGCCTTCAAACACTGATTCACTATACATTCACCTTACAACTTTGATTACACTAGAGCACAGTCCTCTGTGTTAGCTGGACCAAGCTAGTTGCTGTTTCTTATTTCCATGAGGTTGCTGGGCTCATGCTTCTCACTGCCACCTGTAAAATCAGGCTGCTTCAAAAATCAGTAATTTGACTCCTCTGTTGGCTCTGTATTTTTCTTAATATATCCCTTCCCTGAGAAATGAACTTGGAGGAAGCTAGCTCTGTGAGCTCTGGAAAGGTCATGAGATACACATAATTACAGGCAGAAATCTGGTTGGCTAATATATCAAAATATTAGCCTGCAACAGTATTTGAACTAATTTTCTAAGAAAAAAGACATGAAAGGCTTGCAAAAGAAAGAGGAGATGTCTAACCTATTATTTCACTGGTTCTTATCAGTGAGAATGCCAACATTTTCTTATAACATGTTCCTACCTGAAAACCAAAATAATTGCCTCTATAGGTTCAATATGGCAGTGCTTATGAGACAAACATATTCTCTTCATTCAAATTTTGTTCTGAAAAATTTTTATAAATGCATGCTGTTTATCTGTGTGGTGAAGCTGTACATTTCTTAAAGGTAAAGAATGCACAGTCTGCTTTCGTCTTCTATAAGCACATAATCTTGAGACAGATATACATAAGTTCTTCAAAATATTTTGCATATTTTCTCCTATGGTGTCCACTAATAGAATAATTACAAAAGGAGGGACAGCTGGGGAGCTACTGATGACCAACATTTCACAAATCTTGCTGATTTCTTTCAATTAATTTCATGACAGTTATGTTAGTCATAGAATGATCCGAGAAGTTTTTGATAATCTTTGAGATAATCATGTGGTTTTTGTCACTGATTCTGTTTATGTGATGGATTACGTTTATTGATTTCAGTTAGTAGATTTTTTTTCTGCCAATATAAGTAAGTGTCAAACAGTTTTATTGTAAAATTAGAAGATTGTTAAGATAGATAATAAAGAAAAAATATCACTGATGAAACAATGGACTCACAATCCCTGACAGGCTGAAAGTAAATTTAATAGAACCAAATGAGAACTGATTTAACTTATACATTTTCTAATGAATTATATGATTCATTCAATTTGTAGTAGAAAATAGAGCATATTTAGATCCATTTAAGACCACAACAGAGATGCAAAGTATAACCCCATTGAATTTTATATTTAGTGAAACAGAAAACCCAATTAAATACCTAAAAGCCTAATTTGAAGTGACTACATTTGTGGTGCAGAAATTAGAGTGGGCCTTGAAACATAAGAATAAATGTAAAATATGACAACATACTTCTGCCATAGTGCACCAAGCAGGAGAGGGCATAAGCATAGTCTTCCCTAGTGGGGAGGAATATTTTGTTACTAAGATTGTTTAATATTACTATCACATGATATTAATAAAAGACAGATTTGTGGTTAGATGATTATTTTACAATTCTCCATGGGTATAGATAATGCAACCCTTAATGCATAGATCCCAGGTAGCTTGCTTCCATCTCTCCTTTTTTGCTACACAACTGTCTTTTGGTCATCTAGTATCTGGAGTATGTGTTTTCGTAAAGGTATGCCTTGCCAACACACAGAGTTGTTTCCACCATTGATCCAGCGTCTTCTTCTCTCTCTTCTCTGTCAATCACTCTCTCTCCTCACCATCCTTGACTTCTCTTCATACCACTTGTCACTACTTGGCACTATAGAGTATATTTATTTTATTTATTTGCTCACTATCTAGCTGCCACAGTGGGATGTAAGCTCCATGGCACAAGTCCCATTTATTTCCCTCACTACTGGCTGCATTGACTTCTGCTAGAGCAGGGTCCGGCACACAGCAGGAGCTCAGTCAACATCTGTGGAATGAGCAAGTCAGCCATTTTGACTGAATTCACATGGAGTTAGACACAGGACTCAACTACGCCCTAGGTAAGATAGTAAGAAAGGAACTGCTATTTATAGTACTCCTTACATCATTAAATCTTCTTAGAAACATATTTGAATGTCCACTATATTAAGGTGCTACTATAGCTCCTAGGAATATAAAGATAAATAAAAATCAGACTTAGTCCTACTCATTGGCCTAAAGGGGGTCACAATTCAATAGGAATAACAGACACCTGTAAACAACTAATTATAAACCACCAGTAATACATGCTGTGATAACAGTGAATATAAAGCCTGTGGTAGCCAGGAGAAAGGAGTAGTGGATTCCTCTTGAGGTAGAAATACCATTCAGTTTGATATTGGCTATGGGTTTGTTATAAATAGCAATTTATATTTTGAGAGATATTTCATCAATACCTAGTTTATTGAGTGTTTTTAGCATGAAGGAGTGCTGAATTTTATCAAAGGCCTCTTCTGCATCTATTGAAATAATCACGTGGTTTTTGTCATTGGTACTGTTTATGTCATGGATTACGCTTATTGATTTGCATATGTTGAACCAGCCTTGCATCCCAGGGGTGAAGCTGACTTGATCGTGGTGGATAAGCCTTTTGATGTACTGCTGGCAAAAAGTACAAAGCTGGGGGCACCACACTACCTGATTTCAGACTATACTACAAGGCTACAGTAATCAAAACAGCATGGTACTGGTACCAAAACAGAGATATAGACAATGGAACAGAGGCCTCAGAAATAACAGCACACATCTGCAACCATCTAATCTTTGAAAACCTGACAAAATAAGCAATGGGGAAAGGATTCCCTATTTAATAAATGGTACTGGAAAAACTGGCTAATCATATACAGAAAACTGAAACTGGACCCCTTCCTTATACCACATTTAAAAGTTAAGATGGATTAAAGACTTAAACATAAGACCTAAAAAACATAAAAATCCTAGAAGAAAACCTAGGCAGTACCATTCAGGACATAGACATGAGCAAAGACTTCATGCCTAAAACACCAAAAGTAATTGCAACAAAAGCCAAAATTGACAAATGGGATCTAATTAAACTAAAGAGCTTCTGCACAGCAAAAGAAACTATCATCAGAGTGAACAGGCAACCTACAGAATGGGAGAAAATTTTTGCAATTTATCTATCTGACAAAGGTCTAATATTCAGAATCTACAAGGAACTTAAACAAATTTACAATAATAAAGCAAACAGCTCCATCAAAAAGTAGGCAAAGGATGTAAGTAGACAGTTCTTAAAAGAAGACAGTTATGCAGCCAACAAACATATGAAAAAAGCTCATCATCACCGGTCGTTGGAGAAATGCAAATAAAAATCACAATGAGATACCATTTCATGCCAATTAGAATGGTGATCATTAAAAAGTCAGGCAACAACAGGCCCGGCACAGTGACTGGCCTGTAATTTCAGCACGTTGGGAGGCCAAGGCAGGAAATTCGCTTGAACCCAGGAGGCAGAGGTTGCAGTGAGCTAAGATCACGCCACTGCACTCTAGCCTGGGTGACTGGGCAAGACTCCATTTCAAAAAAAAAAAAAAAAGTCAAGACGCAACAGATGCTGGTGAGGCTGTGAAGAAACAGGAACACTTTTACACTCTTGGTGGAAGTATAAATTAGTTCCACCATTGTGGAAGACAGTGTGGCCATTCCTCAAGGATCTAGAACCAGAAATGCCATTTGGCCCAGCAATCACATTACTAGGTATATACCTAAAGATTATATATAAATCATTCTACTTTAAAGACACATGTACATGTATGTTTACTGCAGCAAGCACTATTTACAATAGCAAAGACTTGGAACCAACCCAAATGCCCTCCCATGATAGACTGGATAAAGAAAATGTGGCACATATACACCATGGAATACTATGCAGCCATAAAGAAAAAGGACTTCATGTCCTTTGCAGGGCGATGGATGAATCTAGAAAACATCATCCTCAGTAAACTAACACAGGAACAGAAAACCAAATACCACATGTTCCCACTCATAAGTGGGTATTGAACAATGAGAACACATGGACACAGAGAGGGGAATATCACACACCAGGGCCAGTTGTGGGGTGGGGGGCAAGGGGAGGGAGAGCATTAGGACAAATACCTAATGCATGTGGGTCTTAAAAACTAGATGACGGGTTGATGGGTGCAGCCAACCACCATGGCACATGTATAATACCTATGTAACAAACCTGAACGTTTTGCACGTGTATCCCAGAACTTAAAGTAACACAAAATTTTAAAAAAGAAATACCAAAATCATGTAATTAAACTGGATTTTGAAGGGTAAAAATTATTTTGCCTGTTGCAAGGAGGATGGTCTGTTTCTGTATTGATAATTTAGGGAGAAAATAATGAGACAACTTCTTTCACGCCAAGGCTTTACTTATCTCAGAAGCAATGTTTGCTTTGCAAAGGAGGATATTTGATGGTGAGATTGTGTAAGCCACAGAATCACCCAATAGTGTATACTCAGACAATGTACAAAGCAACATGTTTATTTTGGAAGAGTCTTCTGGTACCTCTCAAATCATACCCTTAAGCCATTACTTGTCTTATAGATGCAAAAGTCTGCACCAGGCGAGGATTCTCTAATTGAGACATTCCAATAAAAAGGAAACATGGGATCATTTTTACTAAATAAATAATGTACTTTTAATACTCAGAAAAACCTAATGAACATGGAGTTGTTTTGAAATGTAGGAGCTTCGTTTTTGAAAAAGAAATCACCTCAGTTTCCCAACAGAGTTATAAAACACAAGTACTAGAAAATGTCAATGCAAGTTGTAAAAAATTAGGTAGTGCTGGAAATAACATATGTAACCCTGGTTTGTAGGATTTCCATTTCATGGAAATACCTATTAAGATTACTACACCTTGGGTCACTGACATCATATTTCCTGTAACCTAACTCTGTATCAGGATCTCAGAACACAATGCAGGCACCGTTCTGACCAGCACAGCTCCTTCCCATGGCTCTCTAGTAAGTGGTGATGCCCAGAGTAGCTCAGTAATGATCTAAAGATGACAGTTGTTATTCTTCTTTAGAGAAAGTGAGCTTTTTCAACTCACTTTAAATTTTTTTTTAAATGAGTTTGTTATTTATTTTTAAAAATTTAATTGACAAAAACTATATATACTTATATTGTACAACTTGATGTTATAAAATATATACAATGTGCAACAGTAAGTCAAGCTAATTAACATTGACTTATTTCTTATTTCTCTTTCCATCTATGGAATTCCACGTGAGTGAACACAAAACATTGACAGAGAACTACCAAGAGAATGTTCTCATTTTCACCTTTCTTTTATGATTTTCTATTTCATTCTTTTCTCCTGACTGTCCATGGCCTGTCTGATTGCTGCTTGAGGTAAACCTCACACATCTAATTCCAGCCAGCTCTTGGCAAGTGAAATCGCTACTTAGATATTATCTCTGAACTGCTAGCATTGGCAGAGTCTATACTGTGGTTATGTCTATAGAGATATTAGTTTTTATTCTCTGCTTGCTTTCTCATCCGCAAATTCAAACTTATTAAGCATTTGTGGTTCTTGCTGTAAAAGAATTGCTCTGTTGATATACAAGGGTGTAAATGCTTTTAAACTTGTAATTCTATCCAGTATATTTCGTGATACCATTCAATGAATTTTTTTTCATGGCAAATACAAGTATTTGCTAATCTAGCTTTACACAGCAAAGAAAAACTTTATTCAAAAACTCCTATTTTATTTATTAGGCTTCAGGTGTATACTTCTGGGCCACAGCTGGTTTTAAAGCTTTTCAGCAGGCCATGTCTCAGAAAATAAACATTTCCGTCAAACTGCTATTAAATGAGGAGTGAAATTTTATTCACTTCAACACCCTTTCCCTTTTTTAAGATTGATTTTATTTTTGTTCAGGTGCAAATGTCTCTGCATGGCTGTCTGAAGCACCCTTCAAAGAGTGTGGCAGAAAACAAAAATATTTTCCTCTTCAGTTATAGCAAAAAAAAGAAAACAGAAAAATGAGAGAGTCTTGCCTTTTCTACTTTCTGAGCATGCAAGTAGCAGTTCCACATTGTCCCCTCACGGGAGTCTGACCCCAAACATCACACTGCAGGCTGACTGCCAACCTATTCTATGTAGAATTAGCATTGGCAGGAGTTCGCTTTGGCAAAGGAGGGATCTGTTTCTTTCTCGACCTAAGGCTTTTACAAGCTTCTGTTGTATCTGCTCCCTCCAATAGGTTGCCGTCATTCTGCCCTGACCAGCACATTCTGATCTACTTAGGTATGAGGGGACTATAATAAATCCTTCAATTACTCTTCAATTACTTTATCTTATCCCAGGCTGTTCTGCCAGTCTTTCTCTCTTTTTTGGGTGGGGGGTGACTGGGGACAGAGTCTTGCTCTATCACCAGGCTGGAGTGCAGTGGCGCGATCTCGGCTCACTACAACCACCGCCTCCCGGGTTCACGCAATTCTCCTGCCTCAGCCTCCCGAGTAGCTGGGATTACAGGCACGCACCACCATGTCCAGCTAATTTGTTGTGTTTTTAGTTGAGATGGGGTTTCACTATTTTGGCCAGACTGGTCTCGAACTCCTGACCTCATGATCCGCCTGTCTAGGCTTCCCAAAGTGCTAGGATTACAGGCGTGAGCCACTGCGCACGACCCTTTCTGTTTTAAAGTTTGTCTCTCTGGTATTTGAGTTAGAAACTGTCAAAAAATCAGTATGTCCTACTCCTCATCAATATTTAGGCAACCTTGTTACTAGCCATTCTTTTGCTCTGTAGCCCAGGCTGGAGTGCAGTAGTGGGCGCTCAGCTCACGGCCACCTCTGCCTCCCTGATTCAAGCAATTCTCATGCGTCGGCCACCAGACTAGCTGGGATTACAGGTAGATGCCACCACACCTGAACTGGCCTTTCTTGAGTGTCCATTACCTCTCCTAAATCTGTGTAGTCAGCTTACAAACATTCAAAGTGAACACAGATCTGGGAGTTGGGTCATTCTGGTCAGAATTATGATAGAAAACTTTCTGAAAACTCGTATTTTCTTATTTTGGCAATATTTTATTTAACACGTTTGGTTTGAAACCCAGAATATTTATACTAATCCCAATGCTTCCTTAAGATATTCCTCAGTTAATCGATGGTGTAACGATTAAGTACCTGGTCTCTGTAATCAATTATAACTCTGTATCATTTCTGGCCACAAAAATTTCCAAGCAACTGTGTGCAAATAACCACTCCTACTTTCCACTGTGTCATCTCTAAAGATGGGGATAGAAGTGGAATTTAATGATACAGTTTACAAACAGTATTTAGTGCATTGCCTGGCTCTTCATGCTTCAAGATGATGAGGGGGATGATGATGATGATGATAATTAAGTGATTCCAGTTAGAAGTAAAGTTAGGAAAATTAAAAAAAAAATTCCTCCCAATGCTTAACCATACTTTGGTCACTACGTGGTAGAATCATAATGAAATAATAGCCCTGAATGAAATCTTTTGCCTTTTCCTCATTTACAGGTAATGAAATTAAGACAGTTAAAGTGAGACTCCTTGATTTTGTAATTAGCCGCAGATCCAAGAGCAAAACCCCAAATCCTTATCCAGGTATCTAAAGTTCTTGTTTTTCCTCTATATTGTGTTATTTCTGTTTGAAAACTTTTTTATACTTTGCTCCAAACACTTTAAATAAGTAAACATTGCAAGTGGAAAACAGATACTAAGGCCAAATTTAGACAAGAAAATCAAGAAGACAGAAAGAGAGAGACAGAGTGGCAAGAGAGAGAGAGAACATTCTTTTTTTTTTGTATGTGGGCTCTGGGGTACATATGCACGTCCTGCATCCTGCAGGATTGTTGCATAGGTACATACATGCCATGGTGGTTTGCTGTCTCCATCACCCCCTGCCCCCCATTGCCTACATCAGGCGTTTCTCCGGGTGTTATCCCTCCCCATCCTCCCTGCCTGCCCCCTGCTGTCCCCTCAACCCCCCACCTAGTCCTGTGAGTGCTGTTCCCTTCCCTGTGCCCAAGTGTTCTCATTGTTCATCACCCCTCTATGAGTGAAAACATGTGGTTGGTTTTCTGTTCTTGTGTCAGTTTGCTGAGAATGATGGTTTCTAGGTTCATCCAGGTCTCTACAAAGGACATGAACTCATTGTTTTTTATGGCTGCATAGTATTCCATGGTGTATATGTGCCACATTTTTTTTGTCCAATCTATCATCAGTGGGCATTTGGGTTGGTTCCAGGTCTTTGCTATCATAACAATGAACATACATGTGCATGTGTCTTTATGATAGAACGATTTATAATCCTTTGGGTATATACCCAGTAATGGGATTGCTGGGTCAAATGGAATTTCTATTTCTAGATCCTTGAGGAATCACCACACTGTCTTCCACAATGGTTGAACTAGTTTACACTCCCAACAGTGTAAAATGTTTCTTTTTCTCCACATCCTCTCCAGTGTCTGTTGTCTCCAGATTTTTTAATGATCGTCATTCTAACTGGCGTGAGATGGTAACTCAACATGGTTTTGATTTGCATTTCTCTGATGACCAATCATGATGAACATTTTTTCACGTTTGTTGGCTGCATTTTTGTCTTCTTTTGAAAAGTGTCTGTTCATATTCTTTGCCCACTTTTGAATGGGTTTGTTTGTTTTTTTCTTGTAAACCTGCTTTAGTTCTTTGTAGATTCTGGATACTAGCACTTTGATGAGTAGATTGCAAAAATGTTTTCCCATTCTGTTGGGTGCCTGTTTACTTTAATGATTGTTTCTTTTGCTGTACAGAAGCTCTGGAGTTTAATTAGGTCCCATTTGTCTATTTTGGTTTTTGTTGCCAATGCTTTTGGTGTTTTAGTCATGAAGGCCTTGCCTGTGCCTATGTCCTGAATGGTTTTGCCTAGGTTTTCTTCTAGGGTTTTTATGGTGTTAGTTCTTACATTTAAATCTTTAGTCCATCTAGAGTTAATTTGTGTATAAGGCATAAGGAAGGGGTCCAGTTTCATCTTTCTGTACATGGCTAGCCAGTTTTCCCAACACCGTTTATTAAACAGGGAGTCCTTTCCCCATTGCTTGTTTTTGTCAGGTTTGTCAAAGATCGGATGGTTGTAGATGTTTGGCATTTCCTCCAAGTCCTCTGTTCTGATCCATTGGTCTGTATCTCTGTTTTGGTACCAGTACCATGCTGTTTTGATTACTGTAGCCTTGTAGTACAGTTTGCAGTCAGGTAACATGATGCCTCCAGCTTTGTTCATTTTGCTTAAGATTGTCTTGGCTATCTAGGCTCTCTTTTGGTTCCATATGAAGTTTAAAGTGGTTTTTTCCAGTTCTGTGAAGAAGGTCAATGGTAGCTTGATGGGGATAGCATTGAATTTATAAATTACTTTGGTCAATATGGCGATTTTCACAATATTGATTCTTCCTAACCATGAGCATGGAATGTTTTTCTATCTGGTTGTGTCCTCTCTTACTTCCTTGAGCAGTGCTTTGTAGTTCTCCTTGAAGAGATCTTTCACCTTCTTTATTAGTTGTATTCCTAGGTATTTTATTCTCCTTGTAGCAATTGTAAACGGGAGTTCACTCATGATTTAGCTCTCTGTTTGTCTGTTATTGGTGTATAGGAATGCTTGTGATTTCTGCACATTGATTTTACATCCTGAGACTTTGCTGAAGTTGCTTATCAGTTTAAGGAGATTTTGGGCTGAGACGATGGAGTCTTCTAAATATATGATCATGTCATCTGCAAATAGGGACAATTTGACTTTTTTTCCTAACTGAATGCCGTTTATTTCTTTTGCTTGCTTAATTGCTCTGGGTAGAACTTCCAATACTATATTGAATAGGAGTGATGAGAGAGGGCGTCCTTGTCTAGTGCCAGTTTCCAGTTTTTAAAGGGAATGCTTCTAATTTCTACCCATTCAGTATGATATTGGCTGTGGGTTTGTCGTAAATAGCTTTTATTGTTTTGAGATTGTTTTTTTTTTAGTTGTGTCTCTGCCAGATTTTGGTATCAGGGTGATGTTGGCCTCATAGAAAAAGTCAGGGAGGATTCCAAGAGAGAATATTCTAATTCTCACATTACCACAAGGTCATTGAAATCTATCCTCATTAGGTCTTCAAGAAAGGTGATCTTGGATAGGAACCAAGACTAAGAATATCTTGGCTTTCGTTTTTTGCTAGATCTGTATTGGGAAATTAGATTGGACCATATATAACCTGTAAAGCCTTCTTTTTCCTATTGTAAAAGCTTTTTGAATGTGATTCTTCAACCTTATCTCAAGACTCAACCTGCTTTCTGTTTTGTCTTGAATAGTAGAATTGTTGGTTCACTACCAGAAAGCTATACCATCTCTTTCTCCTTTACCTATTCACAATCTCTTTTTCAGCTTCCTTGAAGACAAAGGGTAACCAAGTATTGCTGAAGATGTGCCTACTGGGGAGCTTTTAAGAATGTTCTTGCCACCTTATAAAAGAGAAGAAGATGAGAAAATAGCTCATTCTTCATTTTTAAAAAAGCTTTCAGCATGAAAATTCTGTCTAAAGCTAAGGCAGCCATTTTTTCCCAAGAGGCAATAAAAATGTGAACAATCAGCCAACAGATAAGAATAGTGGAGTGGAAAGATAGAAAGAAACTGAATCCTTAATAATATCATGGAATTGCTGAGCTATCTTGAGACTGCCTATCCCAGACTTGTTAAGTAAAAAATAAATATTGTATTTTAAGTTACGGTTAGTCAGTTTCTCTCTTGCTTGTAGCCAGATAAAGGTAATATTTGTAAATGAAAGTTTTAGATTGGGAGTGTTAGGCATGTGGATAGCATCTGAATCTAAGTGGAAGAAGGTTTTGAGTTATTTATACTTTATCAGCTTCCAGGAAGGGAAGAAATTATGGAAAGCAACTCATGGAAATGATCTAAAGAAGATTTGGAAAGCAAAAGGGTTTCTTGCCTCTGTATAGGTCTCATTCTAACATGGTTAATACCACCATTTAACCTCCCAGCATAGTAGTTCGATGATCTACCTTCAGGAGATAGCCTTGAACACATTGCAAACCATATAAAAATGAGCATATAGGATTTTAAAGATCAGTGATCTTTACAGATAAAGAATTCTGACTTGTTTATCTAGATGTTGTTTTTTAATTTCCTGACTATAAATAAAGTATCTATACCAAAAGTCACATTTCATGTGCTCAGCTGCACATATCATCACAAACGGACTCTTACTGAGGATGTTAGATGTCCCTGAGGGCCACTCAGAGACAATCAACTTGTCAATGCATACATCTATTTTAAAAATGCTCTTGAAGATTTTTTCTGAAATTTGTTTCATACAAACTTTCTGGAAAGTGATTTTTTTTTTTGATGTAATGAAATTATACTGCAACTAAAACTTGGTGAACCAAGGAGTACAGACAGGAATGTGGATTCACACTAAAACAAAAACAACAAAAGGAACAAGAGGCAGGAGGTGGGGAGTGAGGGGGTGGGAAGGGAGGGAGGAAATTCTATTAAAAAGCAAAAATGAAAACAAAAAACACAAAAACACACACACACAAAGTAAAAACAAATAAACAATAGAAGATTCTGTTCTCCTTTCTTCCAAAGGCCAAAAAAAAAAAAAAAAAAAAAAAATGCAGGACCTGAGGCTGCAACCCTCAGAGCCCCCTTCTGCAACAGGTGCAAAGGGGTGACAGGAGTGCATATGCCCTTTGACCCTGTAATTGCACTTCAAGTTACTCTAGACTTACAAATTATATTAAGTAAAAGAGGGTTGCAAATTATTTATCATGTTTATGGAGAGGTAGAATCTAATTCTCCTCTCCTTGGCTTTGGGCTGGTGTTAGTGGAGTTCTTGACGAGTACAGAAAAATAGAATTTAGAAAGTAGCAAAAGTGATATTATGGGACTTCTAAGGTTAGGTCATAAAACACCTTGCAGCTTCCATCTGGACCTCTTAAGATTTATTTTTTCAATTCTAAGTGACCCACTGGGAAGTCGCAAAATATGAATACTGCCATACTGAAGAGATTACACATAGGTGCTCTTATGAACAGCCTGTTCAGTCCAGCTTTCCAGGAATTTTGGTCTAGGTGCCCGGCTTAGGAGGGAAGCAACCTTAGACACTGGAGCAGCACATCTGCATCTAAATACCACTTAGTGGACCAGCACATCTGCACCTAAATACCACTTAGTGGACCAGCACATCTGCACCTAAATACCACTTAGTGGACCAGCACATCTGCACCTAAATACCACTTAGTGGGCCAGCACATCTGCACCTAAATACCACTTAGTGGGCCAGCACATCTGCACCTAAATACCACTTAGTGGACCAGCACATCTGCACCTAAATACCACTTAGTGGACCAGCACATCTGCACCTAAATACCACTTAGTGACGTCCATTCACAGCATAGGTAATAGAAGAATCACCCGGGAATTCCTGACACACAAAATCTTGATACAGAATAATTTATTGTTTTAATTGACTAAATTTTGTGGTAGTTTGTTTTGTAGCAATACATAAGTTAAAAAAAAAAGACAAATGCAGGAATCTTCACTGAAGCAATATCTGCAAAATATAGTCTGTGAACAATTTAAGTTCCATTTATAAGAGACTAGTTAAGAAATTTATAGAAAACCCATATAAAAAACTACCAGATATCTAGCTGTCAAAATGGCTGGAATAAATATATGTATTTTATGATATAATGCCCATGACATTAAAAAGCCAATATCATTACAAATTAAAAAATAATATATATAGTGTGAATTCACACATACGGATATGTTTAAATAGGTGTGTGTCTATCATATACATGTACAAGTCTACACACAAAATTGTTCATGGTTTTAGCATCATAGGAATGAGTTTTCTCCCCTATTACCAGTTTATTTAGTGTCATTGTTTCCAGACAATTTAACTGTTTTTGTTTCCCTTGTTAGACAGTACATATGCATTAGGAAATGTGAGAAATCAACAAAAGGTAGAAAAAAAATCCGGATACTACAATTCTACTCTCCAAAGACACTCTTTAGTCTTTTTTCTACATAGGAGTTTTCTTTTTACTGAGGTTAAAATGTTACATTGCTTTATATCTGTATACATTTGGGATTTCCAGATTTAACATGATATCATCTGCAGATAATTATTTTGCTTTCTCCTTTCCAAGTTTCACTAGCTAGACTTAGTACAATGTTCCATAGTAATGGTGTCTTCCTGTGATTTTGGGTTAAGTGCCACATTGTCTCTTGGTCTCAGGTTGATAGTTTTCATGTTGAGAAAGTGTCTTTACTTCTGCATATTGAAACCTTATACTAGCTAATGGTCCTTGATTTTTGTTGTAGCCTTTATGAGGATCCAATGGAAAACATTAATTTTCTTATTTAACTTATCTATGTGACAAATTTTATTAGTAGATTTCATAATGATGAATAGTTTGACTCTTGGACTACAGACCATTTTGTTACAGTCTGTTTAGAATTTTACATTTCTACAGTTATAAAGAATTGGATATACATATTTATTTTCTGTATATCTTTGCCAGCTTCAATTGTCACAGTAGTTACTGCTTTATAAAGTGAATTTGGTCACATTCCACTTTTTAAATCTACGTTTTGCACTATTTCTTTGAGCATAGAGATCTGTGTCTTGAAAGTTTAAATAAATCAAGTCTAAAAGCATCTGTCTCTGAAAATGCTGTTTTTGACATCTTCAATTTTTTTTGCTTTAAGTTTTATTTCATTAAATTCTTGTTGAATTAGCTTTGGCTATTTTTATGTTTTTCTTTAGAAAATTGTATTTTCTTGACCTAAATATATTAGCATAAATTTTTCTCAGAAAAATCTTACTTTAAAATATACTTTATAAATGTCAGAATATTCTTTTTCTCATTTTCAAAGTAATTTGGTTAATCATTTTTTTCTATATTATTATCTCTCATATGGATCATACCCGTTGTTTTGTCATATGATTATTTCTGCTTGCAGCATCATTATTTTATTCTGACTTATTTAGATTTTGCTTTCCTTCCTATGTATTGTCCTTAATAAAATATTTCATTTATTTCAAAAATAGTGAAAATAACATTTACTCTGAGTGCAGCCTTGGTTACATCTTATACATCTGAAGCAAGTGTTTTTTCTGACTCTTTCTGTTCATGTAAACTGAATTATTTTCTTGAATAATAGTTATTTACAAAAGCTGAATAGAAAAATTGTGATGTGACAATCTTGAAATAGAAAAAAAATACAGAACTACTAAAATATATTATCTTAATTCAGTGTAAGATGTAAACTATAGTGACATTTGGGGTCATATAGGTAAGTACTACTGGACTAGAGCAAACATTTTAAGCATCTATTGATGGAACAAAATTGCATATAGACAATTACAGGCATATAATCCATTCTCAGTGATTATTGCATAGCAACCAAGCTCTCTGATTCTATCTCTAAAATTTTTAAAAAATAGTTTAGATTTCCTTACATGAAGTACAATGTGTTTTCATTTAATAATTCTGCTAGTGATGAACATATACTTAGGGCATCATTAAAAACCTTATTACTTTTTTCTAGGTAAATGAGATAATAAACCTTTCTTTCTTTTTTTTTTTTTTTCATTTAATGCCAGATACAAATAAATTATTGAAATTTCCCAGATAATGCATGCAATTGTTTTGGATAAATCAGTGGGATAATATTTTCCTTTATATTTAGTTATCTAAATAGATTAAGGGAAAGCAAAGTTAGGGAGATTGACTTTCTTTGTATTTTCTTTATAATTAGCCCATAAATATTTCTGTTAAGAAGAATTAGCTTGTTATTTACAGGTCAAATATATGTTTTTTAGTGCTTATTCCCAAGAATGATCTTTCACATCAATAATAAAATAATTAGATTGATAAATTTCAGAACAATTTTAATCAAATAACTTCACTTCAATATGTGCATAAAGGATAGATTTTGTCAAAACTTCCCTCTCCTCTATTTTTCTGTTTGTGTGTGTGTGCAAAGCCTGAATACATCAGTTATTCTATGATTCTGAAGTATTTTTGCTGACAAGTTAAAAGTTTATCAAGTCTATTTTTCTGTTTACTTTATTGAAGAGTAAATGGTTATATAACTAGCAAAAGCAAGATCTGAAAAGCACAGCAATTTTAAAAATTGACACCAACAGTATTTAAACAGTGTGGTTCCTGCCTTACATTTCTAAACATCTCGATAGTTGACTGTAAATTCATTGATTTGGTTATGAACCTTGGGACATTCTTATTTTATCTAGAAAGATATTGTCAAATTTTCCCCCCAAGAACAGATTCAAGTATAAATTTTACCATATGGTTTCGACATCTTATCAGCCATTCACAACCAATGATATCATCAGCATTTCTACTTTAATGATGGCTCAATTAAAAAATGTAAAAAGCTATCCAAGCTGTTATACTTCCAGATGTAAACTATATATTTATATAACTAACTTAAGTCACAAACTTACTATAATTATATAATGAAAATAAATGTTTCAAGAATAGCACAGATGAAAAATTTTATTCATTTGGTTTTACATGTAAATTAGTATATTACAGTATTTTTCCCTGGAAGGCAATGCGATATTCAGGAATGATCTGTTTTAAAGTAATGTTCTGATATTAATGATGGGATTTTGGGTATATTATTTAAAGTTTTGAGCTTTGCTTTCCTCATTTGTAAAATAATAAGCACAACAATGCTCACCTTTTTGTGTAGAATAATACAATTATGTGTAAAGAGTATCTTATGTATAGTAGCTGGCATTCGATAAATGGTGACTACTCTCAATTATTTAGATACTTGGAGGTTTTTCCATAAAACACAAGAAAATTCTTTAAAATTTTTTCTAAGAATGATTGTTTATAAACACAAAAATTGTAGATCAAGAATTGTGTCTAACTGAAAACACATATAAAGCACATATAGGCAATCTTATTTTGAAAATAAAAAAATTGCCACTCATATAATAGTCCTCAGAATGCATAATAACTATACCACAAATTTCATTTTAGAGTGATTAATTTTATTTAAGAAAGTAAAATTAAGTGGTTCTGAGTACATCTTTGAAACAGTATAATTAAAATATCACCAGCTGTTTTTCAATTGAAGTAGTTTTCTCCAGATTTGGCTGATCATGGGAGTCCTCTGAGTTGGGGGCAAGATGGATTTCTTGAGAATATAGAATCCTAGACTTCCATGTAGACTTGCCAAAAATATTGAGATGCGTGGCACAGGTTATAAATTATTTTTAGCAGTGTATCATGTATTTCTAGAATGTTTTAAGACTAGGAAAGTTGAAGAAAATTGAATGGAAAAAATACATCCAAATAAATATGGCTATCAATATGAATTAATGATTTTAAACGATTTTTAAAAATAGGTATCAGAGATGCCAAGAACTCTTATACTAAATAACATCATTCAATGGGTCATTTCATCCTGGTATTCAGGGTTGCATCTCAAAGCTGGCAGGCCTATCAGAAGTCTGTGCTGTTGCTTTAAACTAGACATTCCACACAACATAACTGATGTTTTTTATAGGTGGCAAGATGGTGTAAGTGCATGTTCTGAAAATTGTCTAAGTTAAATGCTACCCATGCTTAAATAGAATGACAATTTGGGGTCTCAATGAAGTACTTGTCTGAGCAGTTGAAAGAAACCTTGATGAAAATGGTAACTTTGCCAGGAAGTATAACTGTGACCTTCTAGAAGGGTGAGAATTAGTCCTTTCAAAATAGAATTTTGACTTCTTCAACTGCCAGGCTTATATCAAAATAAGGACATGGTTTATCTCTTAAGCGATGGATATAGAATTTTAGCACTGCTACTTCTGGGTGGGGAACTGTAACAAAGTCTCCACCAAACATGAACAGAAACAAAATGCTTTCCATCTGATATGGTTTTCTCTGTGTCCTCACCCAAATCTCATCTCGAATTGTAATCCCCACATGTGGAGGGAAGGACCTGGTGAGAGGTGATTGGATCATGTGGGTGGTTTCCCTCCTGTTCTCCTGAGTGAGTTCTCATAAGAGCCGATGGTTTTAAAGTGTGGCACTTCCTCATACTCTCACTCTCTCACTTGTCACCATGAACGACATACCTTGCTTCCTTCAAGACTTCTGCCATGATTGTAAGTTCCTCTCCAGCTATGTGAAACTGTGAGTCAATTAAACCTCTTGGTTTATAAATTACCTACTCTCAGGTAATATCTTTATAGTAGTGTTGAGAAGGAACTAACACATTGTCCTCTTTCTCCGAGTATTGTTTTGGTTCAACAATTCTATGGTAAATATTATTCTAAGGTGCTGGTCTCAACTCCACCTGAGAGTAGAAATGGGCTATGAGTGGGAGGACAGTTAGACAAAGCTTTTCCAGAAAGAAGCATTGATTTTTGTGAGGAAGTTTAGCCTTGGTGGTTGAGGACATATTATCCAGGAGATCAAGGAAAGGTAGAGAATGGTCATACCCAAGGTAAGGTCAGGTCACTCACAGCATGAGAAATGTTCAGAGCTTAGAAATAAACACAACCTCATGCATATATTCCTGTTTTTTGAACCCATTTTATTTCCCTTACCAATTAAGCTATATAGGGTACAGGTATATAATAAAGTACTGAAAGAATAATCTGTGCTATTTTATATGTAAGTCTTAAATTTTTCTCCAGAGTTTTAACTAACCGAAAACCACTGCTATGATAAAATTAGTGTCAAATGTCAAAAGTTGAAAAAATAGTATTCTTTACTTATTAAATCCTAATCTTTTGGCAATTTCTCCTAAATTATCCAATTTCCTGTTTTCAAGAAATTTAATTAGGCATTCATTGTCTTTTAATTTAAATCTTATTCATTACAATAAATTATATCTTTTATTCATAAATTCATCAAAAGAGAAACTTAAGCACTATAATGTCTCTCTAACACTTATTCTATTATCCTTTTACAACATTATGACTCTCCTGGATTTCCATTTTCACTGCAGAGCTTATTCCATGTTAATGCTCTTCATTCTGATGTAGTATGTTTTATTTAATTAACCACGTTGCTGTTGTGCTTTCCCATATCATTTGATTTTTTCCGTTGGTCATTATGCTTATTCACACTGCTTTAGACATTAGAGAAAATAATCCTGGATAAAAATTGTTTCCTAAGTGTGCTAATTATCTTTATTATATTTCTCTTCCTAATTCATTCTCTGTCTTTCTCTGAGTCATTGCACATGAAAGTGTGTTTCCAGTTGGGCAGGACCAATTGAGGAGGTCAGAAGGTAGTGGGAGAGAGAGGTAACAGGATACTTCTTCCCTGCGATTTCCCTGCCTGGAACTGCATTTCTGACACAGGTAGCTCTGAAGACTTCTTACTCCTTGGCTCTACCTGCTTTGCATTCTGTTAAAACCATTTCACACCCTTATTCTGTCAGCCCTGGCAGTGGTAATGACATCATGTGGCTGCTAGTTTTTGTTCCTTGTTTTGTTTTTGTTCTTAATCTTGCCTTTCATTAAATCTTATTTGAACCGTCTAGGAAATATTCTTTCAATAGGGTCTCAAACTGATGCATATTAAAAAAAAATCAAGAAGGCTAAAAGTTATAATAATGCAATTTTAACTTTTTAAATCTTATGACTATGTGGTTTATGTATACATTTTCAAACTAAATGTCATATGCAAATATCTATGAAATCTCTGTTTCATATTGACTTATGTTGATAATGTGTATCTTCTCTGATAAAGCATACCTTATGAGAAAATAACACCAAAAGTTCAATAATTGGTTTTCACTTTCGCCTTCGTTCTGTTTCAGATATTTCTTTTCGCAGAACAAATAGCTGCCGGTGGTAAGAGCTGCTTCAGCTTTTTCAGGTAAGTTGTTATCAAAACTTTATTCTCAATTATTTAAATTGAGTCAAAGATATTGAAATATAAAAATATCCTTCAAAAGTAATATTTTGAAGTGTCAGAAGTAGTTTTTTTGAGTTTATCCTCTTTCTCCAAGTATTGTTTTTGTTCAGTAACTTTATTTGCAATTCACTTAAAATCGAAAGATTCCCAAAATCAAAAACTTAGAGATCAAAGAGGATTCAAGATTTTGTTGAGGTAATATTAAATATGAATAATATATGTAACCATCATATCAACCAGCAGTCTCTAATGGACCTAAAAATAACCCACAAATAAAAGCCGTATGTATAAATTTAAAATTTGTAGTAGTCACATTTTTAAAAGGTAAAAAAGAAACAGGTGAAATTAATTTTAATAATATAATTTATTTAGCCCATTGTACCTAAAATATTATTTCAACACCATCAACATCATTCATGAAATCCTTTACATTCTTTTCATGTTAAGTCTTTAGAATCCAGTGTGTATTTTAATTTTAGGTGCATCTCCATTCAGACAAGCCACATTTCGAGTTTTCAAGAGCAGTAGGGTGAACAGAAGCAACTATATTAAACAGCATAACTATTAACATTCTGGGTGCCTACAACTCTAGGATTGGAATAAGAGAAATTGCTTTCTGAGAATTTTTCCCCCTACTTTTTCTTTATTACCCTACTTATTTCATCTAGCCCTAAAGATTCTGTTTCTTCGAAAGCCTGTTACCCAAGCTCTTCTATTCTGTTTCAATAAGAATCCACAGAACTGATCTCTTTGTAAAGACAACAAAAAAGTTTTGTTCACAATACTTCCTACTAAAGGGAGTTAGTAATCAGAGTCTGGAAGTCTCTTGCTATCACTTACCCTGCCTGGCAACAGGTGGTAGGTGAACCATTAAACTGCACTTCCCCTTAGATCACAATATTAAAAGACACAACCTTGAGCTGGCTTGGGGGTGGGCCAGCTGCGACCCACCCTGCTCCCTGCATGCAGGCCACCTTTCTGACACCAGGATGAAGGGTTGCATACGGATTCTAGCTGTTTTTGCTTATTCTTGACTCAGGTTTGGCTCTGATTCCATGCTTTTAATGCGTCCTTCTACACACACCGCATGAGCGCTGCTCAGCACCTAGTCATCAATTGATCCCCCCACGGTGTCTTCCCTTCCTTAGTAAAAACATTTAGCAGCTTGCACACTTAATCTTACATTAAATTTTATTGAATAAAAGTCGGTCCCTTAATGTATCCACTGCTGTGAACTGTTTTTTACTTTCCACCCTGACAATCTGATGGCCAGGTTTCTGACAGCAGTTACTGATCGTACAATGGTAACTCTAAATAACCAAGGAAAGAAAGATGGCTGTTGCTGGAATAAAGTTAGGGCACACTTATTCAAGCATAGTAAGCTCTCAGTGAATAATTGTTTCTCAGTATATCCTGAAAATAATAAGAAATTCCTGAATATAATTACTTATAAATTAAGTTCAGTTCAGCCTCTGAAATCATATAGACCTCAACCCAAATTCCAGCTTTTAATTAGTTGTGTGATAGTAAGAATTTTTAATTTTCTTATCTGTAATATATAGGTAATGGTAGTATTTAATATATAGTTGTGAATGTAAATTAGATAATAACTTTCATGTCCTTAACAAGTGTCAGGTACACAATAGAAGTGTGTATTGGTAATCACTATAATTTTATCACAGAGCCATCTATGGGAAGTCTCTAGGCTAAGATAAATCGTTTATTCACTCATTCATTCTCTTAAAATTTACTAAACAGCTACCAAATGCTGGGTGCTTACCACAGATGCTAAGCAGTGAAGATACCAAAGTAAACAAAATAGACACTGTTCCTGCCCTCCTGAGTCTTATTCTAGTAGGCGATAGAGACGAATACGTAAATGGCCAAGCAAGGTGTTTTGATGGAGGATACACAGGGTGCCATGATGGAACATCAACCCTAGATTTTGAAGGTGGCAGTGAGAGTCAAACCAGCTCTCTGGTGCCAGTGACACCTAAACTGACACATAGGAAGTTGTGGACCAATCAAAGGGCAGGGGAAGAAGGAGCCAGTGTTTCAGGCTCAGGAAGTGATAAATACCAAGAAATAAAGAAAGGTGACGTGTTCTGGGAGCAAAAAGCAGTTCAATAAAGCTGAAAAGAAAAGCACAGTGCAGGACTGGCAAGGTTTGATTCTAGAAACGTAAGCAGTTTCTTATCCGTATTAAACAAGGCAAGACTGGGTCCTTAGGCTGAGGAGGGACCTTTGGTCCACCCTTTGCTTCCAAGCCTGCCATTTTATTTGTGACTTCGCTTTATCTTCAGGGTTATCAAGGAGACTCATCTGATACCAGGTTTTCTATTTTAGGGGATGTCCTTTTGCCCCACATTCTGCCCTTCTACTTCTTTGCGAGTGACAAACTTGTGGCATCATTTGGGTTCTAAAAGACTTGACTGCCTCTGTCTTTGGAGCTTTTCTTTACCTAAAATACACTGCTCCATCTCATCTGTCTGAGGCTGATACCAAGTAACTATTTCTTTCGAACAGTTTGGGTCTGGTGGTTCTGTGTCCTGACTTGAGTGTGAGACAATCTTGTCCTGGCAGGGAGTTTCTGGAAAGCAGCCACTTGAAACCAGTCTGATCAGACATAGACAGGAAAATCTCACAGGCAGTTTGTTGTCGTGGTGGAGTGAACTACCAGAATTTATGGTTTAAGGGGACTTTCCACTCTTCCAGAAATACATAGAGTGGAATTGTTTCAGAATGCAGAAATTCATACCTCTTAATTATGAATAAGACTGTGATTTGGAGGTACAATGGTTAGGGAATATGTATAATAGCTTTTGTAAAACTTATGTCCACTGTGTCAAAAATTTTCTGTATGTTAGTCAACTTCCTTTAATGTTCTGGCTGGTAAAGTCACCTAAATTAATTTTACTCAAGATAAAAAAATACTGATATACAATATTTATCTTCTTTATTTGCTTTTGTTGTTAGAATAATATTCATCATTAAGCTATATATTAAAGTACTGCCAAAAGCTTTTCAGGACTTAGAGTGCCTAATAGAGTTAGATAATCTACTGGAATGTGCATTGTGTATATGGTGAATAGTAGTGAAGTTTTATAAGGATGGAAATGGAATGTAAAAGATGAGGAATTTCAGCCCCCACCTTTTTTTTAACCACACAAGAACTTGGTTCATCTCTTTTTGTATCATCTTTCTTTGCCCTTTTAGAATATTTGCTATGTAAATTTCCTTGGCATATAAAATGTTGTCCTCCCTCCAAGCACAATCATTTTCTGGTTCTTTAGAAATGCAGCAGAATCATGCTCTCCAAAGTCTTTCCTGTTTCTCTTACTTTACGTTAATAATTCCAAATGTATAGGCATACTTAATCATTTCTTGTACTTCATATTCTGTTGTCTTGCTTCTGTGTGTGTGTGTGTGTGTGTGTGTGTGTGTGTGTGTGTCTCTGGGTGTGTTGAGAGCAAGGAGTACATTCTACATTCTATTTCTTTGTTTTTTCACCTATCTTTAGCTCAGGAAACATTTTATAAAATCTTGTTGAATGCATGTATAAACTTGAATGTTATTCCTAAATACATGGTTATTTGCTTGGGGAAGTAAGGAATACAAATATATTTCTCCTTATTTCTGTTTCTTCACTCATAAAATAATAATATTGGCCAATTATGTTCCAGTTAAAAAATAATGACTATGCTAATAACATAATAGTTTCCTCTGTGGGTATGTGTGGAAAAATGGGGGTTAGAGAGGAACATTATAGACTCTTCCATTGTATCAATTGCTTTGAAATACAGATGAAGCTCTTTGAGAGAAAAATTAAATTTCTTAGTCCACATTGATCCTATTAGTATACTCTAGTAATAATTCATTAACGATTTTTCCTTAAGACTCTTAGGGATAATCAATGGACCTTCTAAGAACCTTAACTGACTCATGTGAAGAACTTGTTCACTTTCACACATTATGACATTATTTGCCCTGTTCTCTAGTATATGCAGCAGCGTCCAGATCAGTATGTAAACCTAATTAGAAGGAAACACTTCTTCCTTGATATAGGCAATAAATGATTTTCTTTCGCACACAGATTTTGATTCTGTATTATTGTGCTGTGAAGTTTGGGCTCACTAATTCAGCTTTATGCACTGCGTATTGGGTGAAAGGGCAGCCTCAGGAGTCACACATTCCTCTGTTTAAATCCTGACTCACTCTTCCAGTATGTTCTAGAGTAAGTTAGACATCTTCCCTAAACCTCCACTTTCCCTCCTATGAATTAAACTTAATAATAGTACTGACATCATAGGTTAGCTGTGAGGATTATAAAGAGCTAAGCACAGAGTTTGGAAAATAGAAAATACTCAATTGAAAAAATAATGACTAATACTTCCACTACTGCTACTATTATTCTTAGTATTCCTACAATGTTATTTTATAGAGAAACACAATCTTTCTTCATAGAACACCTCTTAGGGGTTATGTAAGTGAACTCTTCTGTTTCCATTCCAGAAAGTATTTAAATTTCTTCTACATTATTCCTGGCATATGATTTTCCAATAGAGTTTTCATTACTTGTTAAGTTTACTTGAAACCTGCTCTAACTGGGAACTCTAATTCCCCTGAAAGCAATTCTGATTTCTGATTTGTAGAACATCTGTGTGTGTGCACGTGTGTGTGTGTGTGTGTGTGTGTGTGTGTGTGTACATTATGCATATGTCTTTTGTGGCCTCTACCCTTTGAGTTCAGTTCAGCTGAATGGTGGTGTCACAAAATAATTACAATCCCCCTTCTTTATGACAATCCTGTTTGTATGGGAAGGCAACAATCATTCTACTTATAGCTCCATGAATTTATTTTCTGCCCTTCAAAATGGATTTTAGCCCCGTTCTGATCACTGCCCCTAGCCATGACCCAGTATTTTAATACTTCTTAAAGAATGTGGTGCTTAAGACTTGATAAGTAGCCTACATTGTTTATCACAAACCAAGGTTTATTTGGCTATTTGAGAAGTCCTTTACATTGTTGATTCATACCAGGCTCACAGTACACTAAAATCTCCATGTTTTTCCACTTTCAAATTTGCAAAGTTTTGTTGTTGTTGTTGTTGTTATTATTATTTCTAACAACGTTTATAGCTGGGCCAAAAAGCAAAGTTACTATACATTCTCATCTAACTCATTTTTAAGATGTTGAGTAGATAAGATTGAGGGTAGATTCCTGAAAAACATCTCCCTTTATAGTAAAAGTAACTGTAAATAAGCACCCTTTGGGAATGGTGTGGCTTTCAACTTATCATTTTACCACCTAGACCACATATATGGCTTGTGACCACTAAAATATCATCAGAAATGTTGTCAAGTGTATTGCAAGAATTCTGATACACTGACTTTTTAGAAGTCTCCTTCTTTACTTTGTAAATGTACAAAATGAAATATGCTCCTGATTTGTTTCCTCTTTGCTGACCTCCAGCAGTCACAGCTCCCTCTCAATGCTCAAAAGAGATGGTTTTAAAATCCAGTCCAGAATTTTCTCTCAATACTGGTTATGAAGTCACATATTCGTGGTTCAAGAAATGTGTCATTATTTTGAAAATTGGAACTTTTTTTTTTACATCTCAGAAAACAAATGTACCCTATGTTTTCTCCATAACCACTAAAATAGTTCAATACTACTCTCAGTACCATCGCTATACAAAAATCACCTACATTTCTTTTATTTTACTGCCTTCAAATCAATACAATTTTAACCTTTCTTATTGAAAGGTCACTTTCTTTTAATAGAAAAATAGAAAGAGGAAAACATACAGACACACAAGTGGCTAAATTAAATACTACTTCATTTGGCCCTAGTTTTGGCTGTGAGGTTAGCATAATTGTATTTTGCATTCTTCCTTTTCCATTTGTGTTATGGCTTCTCTGTAAATATAACTCATGTTTCTCCAGAATCACGAGCATCTAACTCACTGTATAAGTAAGGAAATACTATCTTTGAAACTCTTTTATACTTACTAAAATGAAAATACATTAAAAAGAAAGAGAGAACACAAAGGGAGACAATGCCTATTAGCCTTTCCAAATAAAATATAAAATCTAGGCAGTAATTTATATGCTAAATTGTTTCAGAAAATGTGATCATGTTACGCATAAGAAAGAAGAAATGAAAGACTTCTTTAACTGCATTTAACATGACCTCTTTCTTCTAGATTCACTCACAAAATTAACAGACATTTGTGATGTATCTACTATTTAGCACATACTATTAGAAAAGATAACTAAAATATAATCTCGACTGCAGCACATTCATAATTTAATAGAGAAAATGCCAATAAAGAGAAGTAGACTGTATTACATTATTTAAATGTCAGCATGAATGTAAGCAGAAGAAATTATGAGAGAAATACAGGAGGATTCCTGAATCTAACTAGCAACTGGGGATGGCTAGAAAGCCTTCCTAGAACATATAGCATCCAAAATAAGAGTTGAAAGACCAGTGGAAAATAGCCAGACATTTGCAGAGGTGCTGGGAACGCAGGAGCAGAGCATAACCGAATTAGTGAAGAGGTTGAGGAAGGGAATTCTCGGAAGAGGTAACTACATGTTTAAAAGTATGGAGGTATAATGCTATCAGAATGTTCAGGAAACTAAGCACTCTGATATGGCCAGAGAGGAGGGTGGCTTTTTGATGTGAGGCAAGTCAGGGTGAAGAGGGGTTGTGGTGAGAGATGGATCTAGGTAGTGATCTGTGGCCTCATAATGAAGAAACTGTTCTACCATGTTTCATCTTGATAAGCTTTTAAGAAGGAGAGTGACATGTTCAGATGGGTGTTTTAGGAGCAACAAATTTGCACTACATTACTCAGGATGTGTGGAATGTGTCTGAGGAAGTAGAAGACACTGACCTGTTTCACCCACACAGGTTCAGTTTCTACGACTCAATGTGGATATTATACAAACTTATTCATAGTAACTGCCAAATCTCAAGGTCAAGGGACTTTCTAAGCAGCAGATGTAAAATCTATGAGCTCAGCAGAATATTATATCATCTATGTGTACTCCATAGACAGGGTTTTTAAAGATTTATCTTCTGTTCTATTCTATGTTGACACAGTCAACTGACCTATTGTGAAGAATCATATAAATTTCCAAACTGTTTGAGTGATCTCTACATGCCAGGAATTGTTGCCGATTTCTTTCCCCTCTAGAATACTTTGGAAAACATACATATAAGCTGATGTATAAAACAGTTTACAGAGTTATTTATCCTCTTCTACAAATATAATAGAAAAAAGATTTACTTTCAAAAACAAAAAAAAAGTGATATATTTTCCAGACAAGCAATTTTTGTTGTTGTTGTTGTTGTTAAACCAAAGCAAGTAGATAGTTATATTTCATTCACTTGTCTGGCGTCATTCATCTGGTGTACTCACCTAGGTGGAAAACAGCTAAGAACCTACAGAAAAGGAAAAAATGCCTCCCAACAAGGCAGATAAATCTTGTCATTCTCCACACCAAAGTTTGTGTAGGTTCCCAAAACTTGTCTTCATACAAAGATTCACCAAGTCCTATGAACTCAAGTTTTACTGAAAATCCAAAGAACTTTGGTGGTTATGATTTTCTAGTCCATAGCTGATGAATGACACTTATGATTGTGAATGAACATATTGGTATTTAGAGGTCGGTTGTATGTGTGCTTTGGAGTTTACTAAGTTGAATTTTGGAGGCAGACAGACCAACCAGTATTAATGATTGGTGGGTAGCAAGGATGAAAGAGAAAAAAATCCTGAAATCAGACAAAAATCTTTCAAATGGCAGTAATCTGTAGTATTTATAGCATTACTATATTTTTTCTCAGTCACTCCAATTCATTATGTTGACTTTGCCACTATGAAAATGTAGAAGAGTATACTCTTACAAGAATTTTTTATACCAAATAGCCAAAAGATATTACAAATATTAAGATAACCTACAGTTATGTGCTATAGCCCTCACATTGAATACCTACTTTCAGATACTGAATGAATAAATGAAATTCTGCAGTTTGTGCTTAAATGATCATTTGCATTGGCTATGTTGAATGTTGCTTCTAATTAACATATTCACTAAACAGTAATTGTTTCATTGTCTAAAGCATTTTCATAATAAAATCAATAGTTCTAATAAATGGCAGGGAAGCCAGAACTGACCAGCACAAGAACAACATTATTTTCTGAGCACTCACTATGTGCTTTTGGTTTTGTACTAAACCTATGTGGTTTTATTTATCATTTATCATCATCATATAAGGCAGATATCATTATTATTCCTAATTTATATATTTAGAAATTGAGGCTTGAGATTTTGGCTTCGAGTCACAGAGCTAGTTAGGTGATGAAGCCAATTTTCCAACCCAGGTTTGTGTTACTGAGCACTGTGTGTCTTTCACTGCACTGTCGTGTGTCTTCAAGGCTCCTGAATTTCAGTGATTGGCATGCCTGCAGATGACACACTGAAGCTCTTTAGGGAATATGGATCAGGTTGCAATTGGCGGCTACTCCCCAGCATCCAGTTATCTAGTCAAATGCCAAGTTGCTCTATCTTTATCTTTTTAACACTTTCTGTTGTCAGAGTGTCTGTAATTTGCTGCCTGGTGCTGGTTGGAAAAAGAAACATTTGTTGCTTTTTGTTGCCACCAACCCTATTGTGAATCATTTTCCTTGTGGTCACAGCTACTGTCAGTTTCTCATCTCTACCACTTACCCAACCAGTGGACACTGTTCTTCCTTCTTGAATTTCTTTAGACACTGAATGTGAGTAGTGCATATCGTCACCTAATGCAAAGTTCCATGTTATTCCTTAACAATGAAAAACCGAATTTATACAATTTAGTCTCTATTCATTCCATCAGTTTTGAACTGTATTTGTAATTACTGGGGATGTTCGGACCACTTCACCCTTGAAGACTCTCCTTCATCTGCTGTCATGGCATACTAGTTCTAGAAACCTGAGGGTTTCTGAAGGCTACATGGCAAGTACTTTGTGAGTGTGCGTGGTGTGTGTGTGTGTGCGTGTGTGTGTAGTGAATGAAAGGCATAGCAATAGAGGAATGAGGAAATTCAGGCATTTACAACCAAAGCTACTCAGCTTTTAATTAATTAAATGTATTAAATTTAAGGAAACTACCACTTAAATTTATGTGAGTCATTTAAACACAGCTTAATTGCCAATAGTTTATAAAGCCACATTATGATTACAAAACAATATTTAGGTAAACCTTATTTAGTTCTTCAACTAAATCTCAAGCTACTAATGGCTGAGTGGAGTGGAGGCTGAGGAGCATTTGGAAGTGTGACGCAGAACATAGACAGAGACATCTCTCTTTTGACTAACAGGGGAAACACTTTTGAGGTTGTAGATTCCAGCCCAGATGGTGTTCTACTCCTCAGAGCCAAGGCACTCTATAAATCTTTCCTAATAACTAGATCCAGACATACATTGTCCTGCCTCTTTTGCATAATTCTGGGGACAGAAAAAGGCTGGACTATTGAGAAAGCATAGATCAAGTCCAAACATAGATATTTGCAAACTTAGAAACAAGAATCCCTTTCATTGGATGACTTGTTCTGACACACGTTAAGGATCAGAGTGAAGAGAATCTCATTATTGTCTTCTTATTTAAAGGAAACCATGGGGAAGAGCCAGTGTTGAAGACAGAAGAGTCCAAGCGAAGGACATCTTCTCATTCATATTGAGCTCAGGCTTTCACCAACACTTCAAATATTAAAAATTAACACAGAAAAACACACTGCGGTCACATTGTCATATTATTTTAGTTTATATGCTTCTTATCCCTAGAGGACATTTTTTTCATGCACGCTCCTTACCAAGGCATATCTTTACTTTAACATTTGTGTAATGGCTTGACTGAAGTCAACTTTTCCTGAGGAGCTTTGATAAACATTCTAGGACACGGTGATTTCTATTTTCCTTATTCTCTAATTATATATTGTCTTAAAATATGTGTTCTCTTCAAAATTCACTATGATACTATGTAGGATAGATTTTGATAAGGGAGCAAGTAGAGGCAAAGGGACTCCTTTGAAATACATGATGCTAAGTGTCTGATATAGAGAAGTGGAATTAGAGAAAAAAATGTAGTTCTATAAATCCCTGATGTTCATGATTTACAGAAATGAAACCAGGTCTATTAGTTACAGATTTTAACTCTCAAAACATTTTCTATAGCCAGGTCTAGTCCTTGGGAAAACTCTTTTACTTTACATTTTCTGAGAACTGTAAAATCATCTGCACTTGACTGAATGTTTTCGTTCCCCCAACTTCAATTTAATTTATGTATGTATAATTTGTCTCTATCTACTACTAAAATAGAATAGTATTTTCCAACATGAGTTTCATTGAAATATTGTCCAATTAGAGTTTCTTTGAATAAAGTTGGTAAGCCAAATTACTTTGAGAAATTATTCATAGCCTGCATTTTGTTGATCAGCATTAAAAAATACCTGACATTCTCTAATATGATAATATGCATAACTTAAAACCATAGCGAAGCTCTCCTTATAAGAGACTGATTTTCACTGAAAAAGATTAACTTACAAATACATAAGGAATTCATCATATTGTATATTTTTTGGTTAGTCTTCAAGTCTGTTAGCCACATCACAAAGAACAATGTATTTTTGAGGGAGGAACTTAGTATCATCACAACTTTAAATATAACCCATAGAGATAGCCTGTTATCACCAGTGTAACCAGTTCCCTTCCTTCTATCTCTCTATTTCTTTAATCACTTTGAGAAAGCAAATCCCAATGGTGGCATGCCATTAAGACAAAAGATGATAACAAAACTACTCAAGTAGAAAATGCTCAAAGTTTAAACTGCTTTTCCACTAGTCATCTCCCATTCCATTGCCAAAATGACGCCAAAATAACTGATTGATTCAAGGGGAAGAAATTCATTATTTTAGTTAAATGCTTTAAAAATCAAAGTTAGTGTTTGTGCACAGCATAAGTAGCTTAAAAAAGACATTTAGTAAGTTTCAGAGTACCCTTCTTCCCCCATATGAAATATATTCTAATGAAAGGACATTGCAGCTTCCACAATATATTAAAGATAAATTGACAGCCTTAGCATAATTTGCCTTTTGTCTTTGATTTTAACTGAACTATGTGAGTGCTATTCTGTCAGTAGCTGTGGACAGGTGTATTATATCCTGGGTGTGGTTACATAAAGAAATTTCCAGAATACACAGTGGGAAATATGATAAAAAGAAAAAAGTATTTTTATGAGCATATTTAATTCAAACATTGATGTCTTGTTCTTGATATAAATTTTAGCTTGACATACTTTTACAACTTACACCCCTTATACGGTCTACTTGTAGTACATTCTGGAAGATTATTATAATGTTTCCAGTGGATAGCATTTTTTTTTTTTTACTTCAAGTGCAGGAAAATAGGCAAAGAGGCAACATTCTCTATGAACTTAGGAAGAAGATTTAAAGAATAGGACAATGCTTAAATGATGGGATGGAGAGAGTAGGCTAGAAAAATACTTTTAAGAGGCTGGGCACGGTGGCTCACACCTGTAATCCCAGCACTTTGGGAGACTGAGGCAGGTGGATCATGAGGTCAGGAGTTGAAGACTAGCCTGGCCAACAAGGCAAAACTGCGTCTCTACTAAAAATACCAAAATTAGCTGCACATGGTGGCAGACACTTGTACTCCAAGCTACTCAGGAGGCTGGGGCAGGAGAATTGCTTGAACTCGTGAGGCAGAGGCTGCAGTGAGCCAAGATTGCACCACTGCACTCCAGCCTGGATGACAGAGTGAGCACTCCATCTCAAAAAAAAGAAAAACGAAAAGAAAACCACTTTTTAGGACTTTATTGCCATTAATCTGAAAATTAGGTTTCTAGACACTTCTGAATATGTATGGTAAAATAAAAGAATATAAAATAATATAAAATTTTCTAAGTTTAAAATTAAAAATCTCTGGCTCTTAAACATACTTTTGTGTTCCTCATGCCTCTGAGGTCATGGCTCTGCTGGCGAACACTACAGTTTTAGCTGTACTTACAGTAGACAGCCACAGTGTTAAAAATGTCCATTGTTCTCATTCATTGCTCATTGGCATGAGTGGAACTCTCTGGAAGCCCACGTGTCTTCCATTCTTAACACTATTCCCAAATTAGTAAATAGGGTTGACTATATCTTTTGCCCATATTGACATCAACTCTACCCAGAGAAATGTTTTATGTTACACATTATACAAAATAATTGTATGAAATAATAATCATTAGTATACTTAAATATGGTGTAATTTATTCTTTACAAATTATCAATTCTAATATAATATACCCTCGTTTATTGAGACATAAGGAACTACCAAATGTAACACCAAGATTAACAAAAACAACCTAATTTGCCACAGTTTTACTTTGCTGGTATTTTAAAAGCCAGATGATCTAAGAATACATACATTTGCTTATCTCACAAAGACATAATCACACTGTCATCCATATTTGAACCACAAAAGATGGATAGTATAATGTATACTTAAAATGGATTCATTAATTATCAAAATAGATAAGTGTTTCATCAGGTATATACAGCAGATAACATTTATCTTTTCTCATAGAAGAAAGAGATTAAAGTAATTCTTCTATATATATTGGGAAGGAAAAACCCTGCTCTACTGGGACTTTCATAATGTGACACTAGATAATATGCTTTGCCACAGATGGTAAAGTTACACAAACACGATACAGATGACTTATTTCACATTCAACTAGAGGAGCTGAATGCTGGGGAAATACCATTCATTTCCACCATAAATATTACACAACATTTATTTTGTGCCTTAATAAACATGTAGTCACCTTAACAATCTCACATTTGGGAGAGTTTTAAAATCTGCCATTCCTTTTTATAAACTGCAGAACATTCTCCTAAGATGGGGGGGTGCCAATGGCACTGGGGGAGTAAAAAGCAACACATCTAATCTCAGTGGCAACTGTTGTCATATAAGGCATTGGACTTATAAGGACAGGCACCATCAATACCAATATTTAGTGATTCTTTCTGTGTATGAAGGGTGATAGGCAAACAAGCATTTTTTTCTGAAAATTTAAATATACTTATTAAAATCACTATAATGGGCCAGGCACGGTGGCTCATGCCTGTAATCCCAGCACTTTGGGAGGCTGAGGTGGGTGGATCACGAGGTCAAGAGATCGAGACCATCCTGGCCAACATGGTGAAACCCCCGTCTGTACTAAAAATACAAAAAAAAAAAAAAATTAGCTGGGTGTGTTGGCGCACGCCTGTAGTCCCAGCTACTTGGGAGGCTGAGGCAGGAGAATTGCTTGAACCCAGGAGGTAGAGGTTGCAGCAGTGAGCCGAGGTCGCGCCACTGCACTCCAGCCTGGTGCCTGGTGACAGAGTGAGACTCTGTCTCAAAAAAAAAAAGAAGAAAAAGAAAAATCACTATAATGTTTCATTATTTTCTTAACAAAAACTTTTGCTTTTTTAATAAAGTGTTTAAAACTTAAGAATTTTAACCATTTAAGTATGTTTAAATGGGTCTGAAAGGAAAATAATAATATTCTTTAATTATTAACAGTTATGATCAGAAATAGTTAATTTTGGGTAAAATGAGCCTAGTGAAATCTATTTTCTGTTTGAAAACAGTCTGATGAGTTTTCACAATGCAGGATCACAACATATTTCATATGATTACTAAGCTCATTGATAAAATAGATTCTGTAAATATATTCATTTTTGCCTTCACCTGAGCAGCCTTAAATTGCTCAATTCTTGATGAATACCTGTCTCTTGATTATGTCTGTTCTATATTTCACATTGTTAGTTAAGGAGCACCCAGATCACATGACCAAACATTTCTCTAATCCCTTTTTAAGTGCCTTTTCTTTGGGACTACAAATATTTTGCAATGTTTTCTAACAAGTTGAAAACAAATTTCATGTATAAGAATTGTATGAATCTATTTATGCAATTTTGAATCAGATTTATCTCTTGTAATATATTGTAAAATACTGCATTATATTATTTGTTCCTGCCATTTGCTAACAGTAAGTGGTCTTATTATACAAGCACCCTATAGGAATGCTCTCTATGAAAGCTGAAAAAAATTTTTCTTTGCCTATTAGTTTTTAAATATCTGATAGATGCAACATTTGTGTGCTTGTGGCATTTAGTTTAACCACATTATCTCACTGTTAGATTTACACTTATAAAATTCTATGCAATCGAGTAAGTTCCCTTAAATTTAGTGTATATTGTGATATTGATCATGCCAAACATTTTGAATTGTAACACCTTTGACTAGATAATGTACCGTTCTCCACATGCAATTCACTGAATAATGTATTGCTGCTTAGGGTGGAGACACACGAAATAACTCAGTTGTTAGTAAACTACTTAAATGCACTTTGCCAACCTGAGTGAAACAAATGTGTAGGAATATTAAAAGGAAAATACCAGAAATGAAAGCAGTCAGATTTGTGTGTTGTTTAATTTTAACTGCACTCCACTAGCGGAATTCAAGTTTGCCCTTTTGAATCATTATCAATTCATTTGAGGACTCATATAAACGTTGATAAATGGCTCCAGGGAAACATAAATGGCAAGAATGCTCAGAACAGGAATAGAGACTTAGGCCACTGTTTTGGGAAGACAAAGATCTTCTTGCAAACGTTGTGCTGACAGTTTGTGTTCCTACAGATTCTTACGAATGATTTAATGGCATTAAAAAAATAAAGATAAATTAACTAGGTTAAAGAAAGAAAAGGTAGTTACTCATTTGCTTATTCTGCTAAAGCTGAGATAATATTTTTAAAAAGATGATCTTAAAGTTATAGGACTTTAAGTGAATGATTATTATTGGGAGCTAGAAAAACAATTATATAAAAGTTAATTAATTTTTTAACCATTCTGTGGATAACCAGATGTATTTTGGTCAATGCCAACCATCTCCCCCAAATAAAAATTAGCCATGGTTTACCCATCAAATAGGATTTCCCATGTTGAACTAAGTTTAACTGAAAATTTTCAAAAGTCAATTTTGTGAAAAATATTTTTAGAAGACTACTTAAAATAATTTTTATAATAAATAATATAAAAATATATATTATAGCAATTAAGATAATTTGCTTTAAAATAATCTTTCTAAAGACATCCAAACTTTTTTCAGTTTTTATCCTTTTAAAACATTAGGTTATACTCTTTTTATCTATGTGTGCTTAGCTATTTTAGTTCTAATCCATGGGTTAATGTGCATAATGTGAATATTTATAAGAAGCGGACGGTTGTTTTATTGATTAAAATGCATATTTTTCCACAGCAAGTATATACTTTCACTTTAAAAGTCAATGTAAATAACAAGTTAGTACTAAATTTACTAATTATGTTAGACTTAGCTTGCTGCAAATTTGAGTGACAGCCATTTTTCTGACTCTGTCTCCTCTAGCCTCACTCCAGATTCGAACTGGCACTTTCCCCTATGCAAATGAACATCTAATTAGAGACACCTCCCAGTCAATAAGCCACTTTCTTATCACCAGTTATATTACCTGACAAGCCCTTTCTCTGCAGTCTTGGCCCACCAAGAATCTTCATTCATTTTCTCTTCTTCTTCTCTGCAAAGTGAACTGATCCCGCATAATCCCTGGAATAATGTAGCTTCTCTTGTGGAAGAGCAGCTTCCCTCGCCCCCTTTTACATCAAGCTAATGGAGCAAGTAGGTATCCTATTGATCTTTTCTCTATATGGTTTCCACAGGATTTGACAGACTTCCTTACAGGTTAAACATCCAGGCTTTCTGAAGTGGCTATAAAGCTTTGTTTTTGATTTTTCTAACTTTTTTTTTGAAACCCTTGCTCATCTGTAATCTTTAAAAGCTCAGTTGATGCCATGCACAGCAAAGCCTTATTTCTTTGCAGAACTAATCTCGACACTGTCTAGTGTTGAGTACAGTTGTCTGATTCAAATCTTCTGTTACAAAGCAGATGACATCTAGCTAGATGTCATGAGAAGAGCCTAACAATGACAATTCACTTATCCCTTAGAAAGAATCAATTCTCCCACAATGCATCTGTCAGAGAACTCTCACTCAGTAAAAGCAATTTTTCTAGCTGTCTGACACTGTAATTGCTCTTAAATTTTCAATGAACGTTTTACAAGGACTCCCCTGAACCATGATGAAAAACTTAACTTTTTTCTAAAAATGAGAGGCTGACAGGATGAAAGAGGCCTTTCTCTTTAAAGCCTTGCTTGCTTGAGTAGGAATTCTTTCATATCATCAACAAGCTGTTGAATAGAGGATAGATTACTTTCCATTTATTTCATCAATCAGATTAAAGGCTCTCCTTCACAATGCCCTTTAAACAAGAGCTGTTTATGATGTCCTCCCAGGTTTGACTTTAATGTAGTATTAAATCACTATGGACAGTGGAGTCGGTAGAGAATATAAATATGACGAATATCTGACAATATTTAAGTATTGCATATATTTGGATCATTATCTTCATTCTTGCCACCAAAGAGATGTAAACAAAAAAGAAAAACAACCATAGATTTGCTATTCTTCAGTCTGAAAAAAATTCAACACAATTTTCCTGTATGTATCAGTAAGCAGAAATGCCAAGCATACTAGTGATTTTTTTCCTAGCAGACCAGCAATTTAGAAAGAAAAAAAAAGAAAGATGTAGAGATTTGTTCATTTGTATTTTATTCTAAATATGTGTTTACAAGCTCTAAAAATAGAACTCTGAGTCCATGCACTCTTTGCAAATTCAGACAAAAAGACTGAGTTATAAGGTAATTTGAATAATTCTCTAGTTTTAGATTTTCCAAAAACAAAACAGGGCCAAAAAGCTGTTTACTATCAGCAGTATAAAAATCTGTTCAAAGAGAGAGGTGGATGTGTCAATTAGGTGAAAATAATTGCTTTAATATGTAAGTGTGTGTGAATGTATTTGCTGAGTAAATTATTTTTTTAATTAAATGCATCAAAAATTTCTGTTTTAGGTGTGTGGTAATACAACTGTTGTAAGATAAAAATAAATTTAAATTTCAGACTGATATGAATTGCCTCAAATGGGAGGAAAAATTTTTTATCATAATTCCAGAATTTTAAAAAATCAAATTGTGAAAGGGAGTTTCACAATCATCTTATCTTTAACCTTGTATAAGCAGTTCCTGAACAACAGCTCTGGTATTTTTCTATGTTCCACTGGAATGCCTTTGACAACTGGAATCTCACCGTATTTCTGGACAGTTTTTATATTTTCACACAATTCTATTTGTCAGACAATATTTATTTCTAACAGTGAGTCCAAATATTCATTCTGTGATATATTACTATTACTCTATAAGCCATTGTTTTTACATAAACTAAAACACTAAATATATACATTTTAAAATGTGTGGTTTGAAACAGTGAGTATTCAAGTATTAAGATCATTAATTTTTGGGAGACAATTATCTTGTCCTCTCCACATTTTCTCTTGGAGGCTAATTACTGTCAATTCCTACAACAATAATTCATGTAGTCATTACAAGAATTATTATTATTTTTTTTAAGAGACAGGGTCTTGTGTATGTTTTCCAGGCTGGAGTGCAGTGGCTATTCACAGGCATAGTCACAGTGTATTACAGCTCTGAACTCCTGGGCTCACACAGATCTCCTGCCTCAGCCTCCTAAGTAACCGGGATTACAGGTGAGCGTCACCATGTCTGGCTGTCATTTCAACAGTTTAATAAAAACAAGTCCCTGGCTGGGCATGATGGCTCACACTTGTAATCCCAGCAGTTTGGAAGTCTTAGATGGGTGGATCACTTGAGTACAGGAATTCAAGACAAGCCTGGGCAATATGGTAAAACCCTGTCTCTACTAAAAATACAAAAATTAGCTAGGTGTGGTGGCACATGCCTATGCTCCCAGCTACTTAGGAGGCTGAGGTGGGAGGATTGCTTGAACCCAGAAAGTTGAGGCTGCAGTGAGCCATGATGGCACCACTGCACTGCAGCCTGGGTGTGGGTGGCAGAAGGAGACCCTGTCTGGAAAAAAAAAAAAGAAAGAAAAGAAAAGAAAACAACAACAACAAAAAACCAAGTCACCTAGGCATTTAATTAAGATGATCTCATGGAATCCTATATCAGGATATCTGTGATCAACATGTTCTTTATTCAGAAAAGAAAGTGAGGCACAGAAAGTTTAAGTAAATTGACTAAGTCACACACTAAGCCCACATCTGTCAGGCTTTCCGGGCCATCATCTGTACATGATTCCAGACTGTCACTTGTCCTTTTTGTGCCACTATCTTTTTTCTGTTATCTTCTGAATTTATCTTCCTCTAAAATGGAGAACCATAAAAGTGGAAGCAGGAACGTAGTTAAGGTGATATTATTGTAGTTCAGACAAGAGCTGTGATGGCTATGGTCAGGATGGTAGCAGTGAGCATGAAGTCTAAAGATGAACAAATTTCATATTCATATTAATCTATGAAGATATTTTCTCTTACTTCATTCGTTCCTCCCTTTTTTCTTCTCTCCCCCCCTCCTTCCCTCTGTCTTTTCTTTCATAGTCACTTGGACTCCTGCATAATATTGTTAGTTTTCTCTTCCCATCAGAAACATGCCATGTATTATGACATCAAGTCATTGATAAAATGTTTGCAATGGGTAAGGCTGAAAACTGCACTCTTCAACATCCCACTTAAAGACTTTCCTTCTGGCCAGTATTATTGTATTAATTGGCCATCTTTCTGTCAGTAACCAATTCCCCTGGATAAATACAGTCATCAAGTCCACTTTCCTCAACTTGTCAACAGGAATCTCATTAAAGTCTCTATCAGATGCCTGTATTTCATATACTTTGTATGTGGCATTACCTTAATCAATCCTTTAGGAATACCAGAGAGTGTGGTGAATTTGGTGTGATTTGTTTTATTGCTTTAAAAGAAAAATCGTTCCTCATTTAAAAATCTTATTCAAGGTATAACTTGTATAGACATGAGCCATTAGTTCGTGTCTGCTTTTAGTTAATCATGCGATTTGTACTGTCTACACATGCCTTTTTTAAAAAAATCAGAATTTATCTCAGAGACTCTTAGGCGTTGATCTCTTCATGGGGAATTGGAGGTGGAGGAGTAATTTTCAGAAATAGAGTGAGAATTTTCTTCTTGAAAACCTCTTTAATTTTAGAAAATATGTTTCTGTGTAGTGCCTCATTTCATAAGTTTATATGTTTATTTCTTTTCTTTTTTCTATATACCCTGGATTTTGATCATGCTTGGAGAAACCACTTGGGGTAGAGAACTCAATTAATTTTATTTTCCTTCCCTTAACTTGATCTGTTCCTCACTGATTCCAGAGCTTCTGCTGAGATCTATTTCCTGTGCTAATACTTACGAAGTTATGTGCATATACCTGTCTAAGACTCCTTCTGCCATGTTGTGCTATGGCCACCATGCTTCTTATGCTCTGGAGTACTTGTTTTATTGATTATTCTCTGTCTCTTATGTCTGTAAGCACACACTTGCTACTTTGCTCTTAGTAAGTGAACTAGCCTAAGTCTCTACCACTAATAATATATAAAACCTGCACAATAAAATGTCCACTGTCTGTAGTTACTCTCGTTTCCTTCTCTGCCCAATTAGTCAAGGTTCTTGAAACAATAGGACAACCTCAACATCACCACATTTCCTCCCTTTCAGTCCTCAATCCAGTAGAATCCAACTTCAGATTTCTTCCACTAAACTATCCCTGTTAAGATTATTAACACTCCTATTACCATGTAGTCATCTCTTGTCGCCTGAATTTTTCTTTGGTATTTGATACTATAGCTCAGAATGTTGGATTCCAAGATACTAAATGTTCTGGTTACTTGTTAGTAGGCTTTTTTTGGGGGGTGGGGGGGTGCTTGAACTTAAAATATGCATTTCATTGGGGTTTCACATCCAGTTTTCTTCTTTTATCATACCATGGTCTCTCTCTGGATTACTTCATTCAAATCCAGGACTTTAACCACTAAGTATAAAATCTTCACCTCTATCTCAGGCTCTTCTTTGAGATCCAAATATTTAACTGTATATACTGTATAATTTTACCTAATGTTTACTGCTTGAATGAATAAAGCTGATACTTCTCTTTTCATTTCTCTCCCTATTCTTATTTTTTCTGGATTTGAACCCAGAGGAGAGGAAGTATAACTGACACCTAATGAGCATACCAGGAAATTTTCTTAAATATAAACCAAAAGCTTGCATTCCTGGGCTATAGAATCAACAGAAATAATCAAATGAACCCCTTTACTTTTCCAACCCTATGATACCTAACAACTTACCTGAATTTGCCAGATTCTCTATCTTTCATCCAGTTACAGTGGTTAGGTGGACTTCCTGTATCAGCTCCTATACAAAGCAGTGTTATGAGATGCCATCTGTTCTCACCTTCCCAATAGTTTTGTACCTTCCTGTATTTCCTTTCTGCTGCATCATCAATTTCTCTTCATCTGCAATGGATTATTTCCATCAGCCTATTCACCTTCTTTAGTACCTGTCAACCTTACAGAATGACTTTGACTTCACATCTTTTTTCAACTGTGTCTTGAGTTTTTTTTTTTTTGTCTTTCAAAGCTAACCCTGAAAATATTTTCTGCAATAACAATCTCTAACGTCTCCTTTGAAAAATTTATCTTTAACTGGATGCAGTGGCTAACACCTGTAATCCCAGCACTTTGGAAGGCCAAGGAAGGCAGATCACCTGAGATTGGGAGATCAAGACCAGCCTGACCAACATGGGAAAATGCTGTCTCTACTACAAATACAAAAACTAGCCAGGTGTGGTGGCATATGCCTGTAATCCCAGCTACTCAGGAGGTTGAGGCAGGAGAATCACTTGAACCTGGAAGGCAGAGGTTGACATGAGCCGAAATCATGCCATTGCACTCCAGCCTGGGCAACAAGAGCCAAAACTCCATCTCAAAAAAAAAATTTTTTTTTTTAAATTTGTCTTCAACCTACTCCATCTGTACCATGCTCTGAAACTGCTCTTATAACGACAGCTGTTAATTCAAATCCAGAAGTAACTTCTCTGTCCCTATTTTTAAAAAATCTTTTAATAGGCTTCGGATGCGTTGATCATTTCCTTATCTGCCCATGCTATTTGAAATGCAAACCAATCCCCTCATGACTCCCAGCACTCCAGATCCATGCTGACTTGCTTCACCTTTAAAAATATTTTCCATAAAAAGTCACTCTCTGTAATACACTTTTCTTATTTATTATGTTTATTGTTTTACTGTCTGTGTTCCTCAGTAAAACATGATCTCTAAAAGAATAGATTTTTATCTGAAGTGAAAGACCTCCATTTGAACGCTTGTTACTTTGGTTTTCATCATTTTCTGTTGGTTTTGCTTCTGCCTTACTGTCCTTACCTCTTAGTCACTTCTAAATTTTACAGGACCCAAGTACTGAATTCTTAGCTATTTCTCTTTTTTAGCCATAGTTTTTCCTTAAATATTCTTCTCCAGTTTCATGGATTTAACCATCTCTAATCCATGGACTCCCTAATTTGTAAATATTCTCTCAATGTGTCCCTGAGCTTTACTCTCATATATGTGGCTGTCTACTTGACAACTCTTGGGTATCTGGAAGAAACTTTTAGGTTCAAGTGTACATGTGTGGATTTGTTATATAGGTAAACTACATGTCATAGGTGATAACTGTAGTACCCAATAGGTATTTTTTTCTTTCTTTTTTTTAAATTATACCGTAAGTTTTGGGATACATGTGCAGAACATGCAGGTTTGCTGTGCAGATGTACATGTGCTATTGTGATTTGCTTCACCCATCAACCTGTCATCTAGGGTTTAAGACCATTGTGGATCAAGTATTTGTCCTAATGATCTCCCTCTCATAGCCCCCAACCCCCCAACAAGCCACACTGTGTTGTGTGATGTTCTCCCCCATGTGTCCATGTGTTCTTATTTTCAACTCTCACTTATGAATGAGAACATGTGGTGTATGCTTTTCTGTTCCTGTGTTAGTTTGCTGAGAATGATAGTTTCCGGCTTTATCCATGTCCCTACAAAGGACATGAAGTCATTCTTTTTTATGGCTGCATAGTATTCTGTGGTGTATATGTGCCACATTTTCTTTATCCGGTCTATTATTGATGGGCATTTGGGTTGGTTCCAAGTCTTTCCTATTGTATATAGTGCTGCAATAAACATACATGTGCATGTGTCTTTATAGTAGAATAATTTATAATCCTTTGGGTATATACCCAGTATTGGGATTACTGGGTCAAATGGTATGTCTGTTTTTAGATACTTGAGGAATCACCACACTGTCTTCCACAATGGTTGAAATAATTTACACTCCCACAAACAGTGTAAAAGCATTGCTATTTCTCCACATCCTCTCCTACATCATTGAATCTTGACTTTTTAATGATTACCATTCTAACTGGCATGAGATGGCATCTCACTGTGGTTTTGATTTGCGTTTCTCTAATGATTAGTGATGATGAGCTTTTTTTCATATGTTTGTTGGTGGCATAAATGTCTTCTTTTGAGAAGTGTCTGTTCATATTCTTTGCATACTTTTTGATGGGTTTGTTTGTTTTTTTCTTGTAAATTTGTTTAAGTTCCTTGCAGATTCTGAATATTAGACCTTTGTCAGATGGATAGATTGCAAATATTTTCTCCCATATTGCAGTTTGCCTGTTCACTCTGATGATAGTTTATTCTGCTGTGCAGAGCTCTTTCATTTAATTAGATCCCATTTGTCAATTTTGGCTTTTGTTGCAATTGCTTTTGGCATTTCGTCATAGTCTTTGCCTATGCCTATGTCCTGAATGGTATTGCCTAAGTGTTCTTCTAGAGTTTTTATGGTTTTAGGTTTAAGTCCTTAATCCATCTTGAGTTAATTGTTATATAAGATGTAAGGAAAGGGTCCACTTTCAGTTTTCTCTATATGGTTAGCCAATTTTCCCAGCATTGTTTATTAAATAGGGAATCCTTTCCCCATTGCTTGTTTTTGTCAGATTTGTCAAAGACTAGACAGTTGTAGATGTGTGCTCCATTGGTCTATATATCTGTTTTGGTACCAGTACCATGCTGTTTTGGTTACTGTAGCCTTGTAGTATAGTTTGAAATCAGGTAGTGTGATGTCTCCAGCTTTGTTCTTTTTGTCAGCAGCACATCAAAAAGCTTATCTACCATGATCAAGTCAGCTTCATCCCGGGGATGCAAGACTGGTTCAACATATGCAAATCAATAAGCATAATCCAATTTAATTGCTTGTTTTTGTCAGCAGAAGATCAGAATGGTTGTAGATTCGTGGTGTCATTTCTGAGGCCTCTGTTCTGTTATACAATCTATGTATCTGTTTTGTTACCGGTACCATGCTGTTTTGCTTAAGGTAGACTTGTAGTATAGTTTGAAGTCAGGTAGTGTGATGTCTCCAGCTTTCTTTTTTGCTTAGGATTGTCTTGGCTATACAAGCTCTTTTTTGGTTCCACAAGAAATTTAAAGCAGTTTTTTCTGATTCTGTCAAGAAAGTCAATGGTAGCTTGATGGGAATAGCATTGAATCTATAAATTACTTTGGGCAGTATGGCCATTTTCACGATATTGATTGTTCCTATCCATGAGCATGGAATTTTCCCCCCAATAGGTAGGTTTTTTTTTTTTTTTTTTTTTTTTTT
>PVKP010007612.1:49150-76459 GCA_004027715.1 Plecturocebus donacophilus | reverse complement strand
TAACTGTCATTTCCTGATGGTAAGCGATGGTGAGTATCTTCTCACTGTGGTGTAACTGTCATTTCCTGATGGTAAGCGATGGTGAGTATCTTCTCACTGTGGTGTAACTGTCATTTCCTGATGGTAAGCGATGGTGAGTATCTTTTCACTGTGGTGTAACTGGTATTTCCTGATGGTAAACGATGGTGAGTATCTTTTCACTGTGGGGTAACTGGTATTTCCTGATGGTAAACGATGGTGAGTATCTTTTCACTGTGGTGTAACTGGCATTTCCTGATGTTAAGCGATGGTGAATATCTGTTCACATGTGTTTATTTTCCACCCACGGATCTTCGTATCTTCCTTGGCAAATCATCTGTTCAAATCTTTCACCCATTTTTTAATGGGTTGCTTTTTCTTTTTCTTCTTTGTGGAGACAGGGTATCACTGTTGCTCAGGCTGGTCTTGAACTACTGGCCTCAAGGGATATACTTGTCTCGGCCTCCCAAGTAGCTGCAACTGCAGACATGTGCCACTGCACCTGGCAGAACTCTCAGAACTTAGTAAGAAGCAACCTCACGCCTGTGATCCCAGCAACCGAGGAGGCCAAGATAGGAGGGTCCATTGAGGCAAGAGCTCAAGATCAGCCTGGGTGACAGAAAGAGACCCCCTCTCTCCTTTTCTAAAAATTGAGACAGAGTTTCACTCTTGTCGTCCAGGCTGAAGTGCAGTGGCATGATCTTGACTCATTGCAACCTCCACCTCCTGGCTTTAAGCAATTCTCCTGCCTCAGCCTCCCGAGTAGCTGGGATTGTAGGCGCCTGCCACCACACCCAGCTAATTTTTGTATTTTTAGGAGAGACAGGGTTTTGCCATCTTGGGCAAGCTGGTCTCAAACTCCTGACCTCAGGTGATCACCCTCCTCGGCCTCTCAAAGTTCTGGGATTACAGGCGTGAGCCACCTGCCCGGTCAGAGACCCCATCTCTTAAAAAAAAAACGTTTTGAGAAGTTTTTTTTTTTTTTTTTGAGATGGAGTCTTGTACAGTCACTCAGGCTGGAGTGCAATGGCACAATCTCAGCTCAATGCAACCTACACCTCCCGGGTTCAAGCAATTCTCCTGCCTCAGTCTCCCAAGTAGCTGGGATTACAGGCACCCACCACCACACCCAGCTAATTTTTTTTTGTATTTTTAGTACAGATGGGGTTTCGCTATGTCGAGCAGACTAGTCTTGAAATCCTAACCTTGTGATCCACCTGCCTCAGCTTCCCAAAGTGCTGGGATTATAGGGGTGAGCCACCGTGCCTGGCTAGTTTTGAGAATTCTTTATACATTTTGAATATACAAATCCTTCAATAGCTACATGACTTGCAAATATTTTCTCCTAATCTGTGCTTTTTCATTCTCTTCACAGTGTCTCTTAAAGAGAAAATTTTAAGTTTTAATATATTCTAATTCATAAATTTTGTCTTTTACAGATGTTTTTGGCACTGTGTCTCAGAAATCTTTAGCTGATTTAAATCACAAAGTTTGTTTTCTCCTAGAAGTTTTTGTTTTGGGTTTACATTTAGGTCACTTTTGAGTTAATCTGGTGTGAGGGCTGCAGATGGAGTCAAGGCTCCCTTCTTCTGCAGATGGATGTCGGGTTCGGGTGTCTGCTGAAGAGCGTCCTCTCCTCATGGCCTTCCTTCGCACCCTGGTGTGTGTGTTAGTCTGTCTGCAGCCTCTCCTGTCCCACTCACCTGTGCTACTTTCCCTTCAGCTGCCCCACAGTGTCGTGATCCTTCTGTTTGAGAAGTCTTGAAATCACATACTGCCAGTCTTCCAATTTTTTTCTTTTCAAAGTTATTTTAATTACTCTAGTTTTTTCCATATAACTTTCAGAAGCAACTTTTTTTTTTTTTTTTTTTTTTTTTTTGAGACAGAGTCTCACTCTGTTGCCCAGGCTGGAGTGCAGTGGTGTGATCTCAACACTGCAACCTCTGCCTCCCGGGTTCAAGGATTCCCCCACCACAGCCTTGCGAATAGCTGGGACTACAGGTGCCTGCCACACACCCGGTTAATTTTTGTATTTTTAGTAGAGATGGGGTTTCACCATGTTGCCCAGGCTGATCTTGAACTCCTGACCCCAAGTGATCCATCTACCTCTGCCGCCCAAAATGCTGGGATTACAGGCATGAGCCACCACGCCCCACTAACTTTCAGAATCAACTTGATTTCTAAAACAGAAAAATCTGGCCAGGTTTGATGGCTCATGCCTGTAATCCCAGCACTTTGGAAGGCTGAGAGGGGCAGATCGCTTGAGCTCAGAAGTTCAAACTCCATCTCCACAAAAGTACAAAAATTAGCTGGGTGTGGTGGCATGTGCCTGTGGTTCTACTACTGGGACGCTACAGTGGGGGGATTACTTAAGCCCAGGAGGTCAAGGCTGGAATGAGCCAAGATCACGCCACTACACTCCAGCCTGGTGACAGAGCAAGACAATGTCTTAAAAAAAAAGAAAAGAAAAGAAAAGCTACGGGCGGTCAGGTTGTATGAAGTTCCCACACCTTACACTGGATGGACCTGACTTCCACTTTCCTCACCACAAATAACCAGACTAGACAGGGAGCAAATCAAAGGCCACTGTGCTATGACCATATGCGAAGACTCCGCCGTGCACAGCGCCTTCTCAGGGCACACACACCAGTGTCTGAGGAGGCCTGACGCCGCAATGCAGGGAACGAAGGAAGGGGTGACGCGCGACCACTGCGAAACGTCAGCAAACACCCAGGGTCACTGGGACCACTGCTGCATTCCACAGTACTTGGAGGGCCCCCATGGTCTTTCCCTGGGCTGTGTCAGGGCTGCACAACGTGGGGCGCAGGAACTCCATGGGTGCCGACACTCTGGCACTACCACCACAAGTGCCAGCAACCTCCACACCTCAGCAGCTGAGGATTTTCCTTACATTTTTGAAAAGAAAAATGCATAGTGTGGCAACTGTCTATCTCAACACAGGCTCCCCAAACAAAGGGGAGGCTTGTCCCTTTAGTGGAAAAAGGATTTAAAGTATTTTGGTGTAGCTACACTCTTCAAAAAATTAGTAAGCTGCACAAATGAGTCATATCAGATGCTCACACAAGTTTTGTCCAGAGAGCACTCTCCAACGACGCTGGGAGCCGACCTCCACGATCAGTCAGCACTTGACACACAGGTGGTTCAGGGAGAATGTGCCCCTGCCAAGGTTTGTAACAGAGCCCTGACACACAGGTGGTTCAGGGAGAATGTCCCCCTGCCAAGATTTGTAACAGAGCCCTGACTGGGAGCTGAGCACCGCCCGCCGGGACACATTTCCCAGCCTCTCTGGCATTCAGGTGGGACCAAGAAACTAAATCTGGCCAACAAAATAGAAGTGAAGTGTCTAGAGGCTGCTTTCAGGAATGTTCCTTAAGAGAAATATTTAGAGCCTCCCTTTCTTCCTCCTGCATCCTGCTGCCCAGGATGAACACATGAGGACTGGCATCCTGGCTGCCACCTTGGGCTGGAAGCAGGGGGCCACATCCTAGGGATGTCACAGAGTAGCCAGACGGGGCCTGTAACCCTAAGGGCACCTTCAGGTTCTGATGGGGCACAGCGACCAGGGAGCGGGGTGGCCTCCCACTCGCCCTGCTGTGAGAGGGAAATGGGCTTCTAGCCATCTCGGTCCTGGTCACCGTGGGTCTCGAACCCAGAAACACAACATTGCTCAACTCTCCTGAGTCTTCATGGTACCCAACTTTGGTCTGCTCCCAACACCTGAGTGTGTCAGTTCAGAGTGTGTTCCCTGCCCAGACCAAGGAGCTTTCCTTACCAAGTGGTAAGAAGAGGAGCAGCTGGTCTCTGCAGGCACTACGCACCCGGGTTGTGTGTATGCTGCTCTGCAGGCTGGCTCATCCAGTTCTGCCCGAGCCCCCTGAGGTATGCGCCATTCACACCTGAACTGACAACCCCAAGTCCTGCCCGAGCCCCAAGGTATGTGCCATTCACACCTGAACTGACAGCCCCAGACCCTGCCGGAGACCCCTGAGGTATGCGCCATTCACACCCAAACTGACAACCCCAGCCTTGCCGGAGCCCTCACCCCTCCCGCCTGTAGAGGCCCCGCAGCCAACAACCCCCGACCCCCGAGATGGCCCACCCAGGCCTAGGGCCAGCTTCCTATCCAGCACTGGCACAGGGCTTTGCACAAGGCATAGCCTTGTCTAGGTAAAGAAAAGAGTCTCCAGGCTAAGTGTTTTCTTCCTACCCTTACAGGAGAGAGGGGAAAAAACTTAGCATCTTACCTCAAAGGAACATTCAACATTTCTGTCATTTTTTGTGTGTGATAATCCCTTCAGGTCTATCTTTTCAACACTCACTGTAAAAGTAAAACAAAAAACAAAAATGAAATAAGGGCTTGAAGTATATACACAATTATTTAGCATTTGATATTTAGCATTTTCCAAATGAGGTTCTCAGCGCCCAGGGCTATCCTGTCACTTTGGTGGCATCTCACCTAGAACCGGAGCCCAGAGAGGAAGGCAGCGGCAGCAGACACAGGGCACATTTGCAAGAGAAAGGAGATTAAAGCAAAGCCACACGTGGAAATGGAAGCGCAGGAAACAGCACTAGAGCACAGATACGCGCTTACTGACCGAGCAAAAGCCCAGCTCTAGCTACGACTGAGCATCTGTGCAGCCTCCTGGGTTAACTCTCAAAACTGTGACCAATCTGTCCCAAGCTAATGCTCATTATTTTCAACGGTGAATGTTTTAGACAGTATTTCTCCAAGGATGTGGTCACCTGGGGAGCATCTCCTGTGTATTTTCTTTTTTCTTCTTCTTTTTTTTTTGAGACAGAGTCTTATCCTGTCTCGGTGGCTCACTGCAGCCTCTGTCTCCCAGGTTCAAGCAATTCTCGTGCCCCAGCCTCCCAAGTAGCTGGGGTTATAGGAGTGCACCACAACGTCCAGCTGATTTTTGTAATTTTAGAAGACACACAGTTTTACCATGTTGGCCAAGCTGGTCTCAAACTCCTGACCTCAGACAATCCACCCATCTCAGCCTCCCAAAGTGCTAGGATTACAGAAGTGAGCCACCATGCCTGGCCTTTCTTTTCACCAGAATTCACTCTCATCCTTCTCTAAGAGGGCAAGGATAAGGAGACCAGAACAGCAGTCCTAGGGGAATCCGGAAGATGGAGAGCACTGCCTCGGGGCAGAACCAGGCTGCGGAGACCAAAGCCGCACAGGATGGAGAGAGACAGGGATGAGGGGCCTCACCAGGAGGTCCAGAAGCCATCAGCCTACTTACTCGTCCCCAGTTTTCCTCATAAATTGGTGGGTGTTTTTCTCCTCAAAAATAAGATGATACAATTAGGTTTTAAGCACTGGTTTTAAATAAGCCCAAATATCTGTTCAAAATAAAACAGCTGCGTATCAAACACATGGTGGTTTCCAACTCAGCTGTGTCAAGGCAGGCCTGCCCTGCTGATCCAGAGCTAATGTTTCTTGCTGCCAGACACACCTGGCTCTGCCAGCTTTCATACTTCCCAGGCGCCCACAGCCACACGCCGCCACAGCCTTACACATAACTGGGAGAGACACTTCAAGGCATTCTCCCGCCTTCCTCCACCAGCCTTCGCTGGGTCTCGAGGTCACCTGGTGTGTGCGATGGGGACGTCTGCTAATTTGTAGAATCTAACTCTGTCCAATGTGACATACTCAACAACTTTTCAGAACTATGAATGTGACACTTCCTGCAGGCACCCAAAGACCTCCTGGTCTCCTGCACCAACCTTCTCCAGAGCCCTCTCCACGGACGCCAGTGATTCCACAGGGTCAGGACAACCTCAAAAAAACTGTATGGTCAAAAAGTTTTTGGGGGCAGCCGGGCATGGTGGCTCATGCCTGTAATCATGGCACTTTGGAAAGCCGAGGTAGGCGAATCATGAGGTCAGGAGTTCAAGACCAGCCTGTCCAACATGGTGAAAACCAGTCTCTACTAAAAATACAAAAAAGTAGCTGGGCACAGTGGCAGGCACCTGTAATTCCAGCTACGTGGGAGGCTGAGGCAGGAGAATTGCTTGAACCTGGGAGGTGGAGATTGCAGTGAGCCGAGATCGCACCACTGCACTCCAGCCTGGGCAAGAGTAAGACTCTGCCTCAAAAACAAACAAAAAAAAATTTGGGGGGGAAAAAAAATCTCAGATACTCCTTGTAAACTGTTAATGTACATTAGAATATTAAGGGCTCTGAGAAGTCCTACAGTACATAATAATTTTTTAAATGATCCCCCACATTTTTTATCAACACAACTTTCTTCTCCAAGCACATGAACCTCCCCTAGACCGAGGACCTGCTCTGTGCACACACCTGGGAGCAGTTCTAAGCCTGCAATGCCCGAATCACCCATGACAAGTTAATTAAGATGCAATAAAATTAAACATGCAGCGCCCCCCACCCCGCTGCCCAGTTATCCTGAAGAACCATGCTGAGGGTTCTGCAGCCACAGGAGGCTAGTGGCTGCCACGCTGGGCTATGCTGACACGGGGCTGAGTGCTCCCGGACAGCACTGTCTAAACCAACATCTGCCCATCCGTGTGCAGCTCTGTGGACCCACGACGCCCCTCATCTGCACATCCTCTGTGGCCACCCCATGACGGCACGGCTGAGGAGCTGTGTCGGACACCACCCTGCTCCCGGAGCCAATGATATTTACTCTGTGTGTCTCTGCAGAATGAGTCGGCTGGGTCCTGCACTCGCTCCCCAGCGCGTGCCATGAACACCTGGCCACCCAGGTCACTCTCCAGGTGCTGCGAGTGTGGCGGAGAACGAGGCAGCGGGTGCTGTGCTTCAAGCTGCACCACCTGCTCTGCCAGGGACCCTCATGCCTCTTGGGGATGCGGGAGTCCACTCGGCTTAGAGTTCTGTAAGCTTAAAATAGCACCTCACAGGAAGGAATTACTCCAAAAAATACAAATGTTTATTCCCTTTCTGGCAAAACAAGCAACACAGCACATGTAGAGGCTGCACAGTCCTGCTGATGTTCACTCAGTTAACTACGCGCTGTTCCTGCTTGACTTCCTCAGTCAGACTGTCAGCAAATACACAGCTTTCATGTTTTTCCAAAGCAGTATTTCTAACACTTCCCCACAATGACATCACTCAAATCTATATCTCTTACTTTTTTAAGTAACATATAGTGTCAGTGAATACAGAAACATGTAGTCAGCATTTTCCCTGGCCACAAACACCAATGTGTACCTCATGTCCCAGGGCTGGATAATATTAGGGTTTATGAAAAAAGTAAAAAGAACAAACCCCATCTGGACTGAGAGTAGGAAGTGACTCACTCATCTCTCATATCTGGACAGGAAAAGGGAAAAGCAGATGAATGGTATTCAGCTGTTTTCAAATAAAAGAGGCATTTTCAACTAGGCCCAAAATGCTGGTGCGTCCCTCTGCAGAATGACCAGCCTGGGCAGTGGCCACCCCAGCCAGGGCAGCCGTGGGCCCAGGAGGGACGAAGGGAGGCTCCCTCTACTTCTATCTAGGACGCCTCTACTCCTACCTTGGACGCTCTGTGGTCTGAAGGCTGAGAGGAGCCTGAGAGAGCGGGAAGGCCCAAGAGGTGAGGGGCCGGGCTAGTGCGGGGGCTGGTGACAGCCCTGAGTTAGGGTCAGGAAGGTTTTAAGCATGCTCTCAACTCTGGAGCCATTAGACATCATAATTCTAAATACCACAACAAGGAAAAAGGTGTATAGAGCATTGGGATAAATAGCTTAAACATGCCAGGCTTAATATCTAGGGGATGGGTTGACAGGTGCAGCAAACGACCATGGTACACATTTACCTATGTAACAAACTTGCACATCCTGCACATGTATCCCAGAACTTCAAAGAAAAAAGGCTTAGACATTAACTAGAAAATTACAAATTCTATGCATAACATCATGACAGTTTTGTTTAAAATGGAAATGAAAAACACTCAAACTAAACGATGGAAAGTGATGGGAACAGCTGTGTTCGCTGGCGAAGTGAAAGGCTAGCTTTCCCCCACATTTCTGTAATGTGGTTTCGCCATCTCAAAGTGAATACCTATCTGCATGCAGACACCCGTTACAATGCACTTCCATCCTGCTCCCAGCGCGGCCGCCTTCCCTCTCTCCGTGGTCAGCCCCACTGCCTTCAGTGGAGCATAAGCAAATGCCTAGATAAATTCAGGGGCAAACATCACCCCATCACCTGACAGAAGAGAGCAGAGCCAGAGGGGCTATGATGACAGAATCCATGCTGGCCAGAAAGCCTCCGTGAGGAAAGCATCCGGCATGCGTGGCAATGTGGCCACAGCACATGGCAGCCAAGGCCATGAGGAGGCTCTCCTGGAGTGCAGAGGCCAGTCAGTGCAGTGCTCAAGCAGGCCTGTATAGGGACAAACAGGGCTGGGGCAGAGAGAACCGAGGAGGGGCCAGGCCTGCGCCCTCCTTCTGAAATGAGAACACAAAGGATGATATACTTTTCCCTTTGGAATGTTTGTTTCTTCAAACCTTTCTTCTTTTGTCATTCCAGGTATACAACAGGGATTTCCTTCAAATCTTACAAGTTAGATCACATAGCCTTTGATAAAATGTATAATTGCACAGACTATCATTTTATAATTGAATCAATACCTACACTTAGAAACCAGTACCCTAATGTAACTGAAAAAGGGGGGAAGCTGGAATAAGAAGGTGATGTCAGAAATCAGGCCGCCATTTGGCAAGACTGCACCACACCATGGCGTTTCCATCCCAAAGTGCAGTTTCTAGTTTTCTCCTTTTACACTTCAATACTCGTACAGTCAGATGCCAAGGGCATCTCATCCCTGCTGCTGCCCAGGTGGCAGGAATAACAAGGTTGTGACAGCCTGCAACCTATGGAGAAAATGAGGAAAGAGCCAGCAACCCACTCACAAAGCAGGTATAGCACGTTTCCTTTCTCAGATACAGAGAAAGTCTTCCAACCAGCAGCATCTCACAGTTAATGTCACAGTTAATGACACATGGGAAGGAGACTAAATGATGCCTCCCAAGAGCTGAATTCAAAGATTCATTCAGTAACTATGGTCAATTTTGCATCTGCTTCCTCATTTGTTTAATGGGGATAGGAGCTTAAAAGGGCCAATAGTTTGTGACCAAATATGAATAAGAACAGGAAATGGCCCCACTAAGATATAAAATCCCCAAGAAATGAAGGGCCGTGTGGGGTATTCACACAGTGCCCAGGCCCACCCTCAGCACTGCCCCGGTCTTCTTCCCGCTAGTGAGGAACAGCACAGGGCCCTACAGTGGAGTCCCTGAAATGCAACGGACTTATCTCCAAGGAGCCGATGGCTCCAGAGCCTAAGTGTCCTGCCCCGCCTTTGTCACTAACGAGTAAATTGTATTATTTAGTTAAGATGTATTTCTGGTTTGTAGGGGACTCAAAAACCTAGGAGCTAAATCTCCCACCATCCTGCTATTTAAACAAGCTAAGATAAGCCATGGATATGACTAAATTTCCCTCCTGGAGTGCCCTGGGTATGGAACCTCTTTACAGGACTCCAAACCGCCTGAGAGAAAGGAAGACCCGCATACATGTTCTTTTTTTTGAGAGGGAGTCTCGCTCTATCACCAGGCTGGAGTGCAATGGCACCATCTCAGCTCACCGCAACCTCCACCTCCCGGGTTCAAGCGGTTCTCCTGCCTCAGCCTCCCAAACAGTTGGGATCACAGGTGTGTGCCGCCACACCCAGCTAATTTTTGTATTTTTACTAGAGACGGGGTTTCACCATATTGGCCAGGCTGGTCTCAAACTCCTGACCTCGTGATTCACTCACCTCGGCCTCCCAAAGTGCTGGGGTTACAGGCATGAGCCACCACGCCTGACCCCAGCCACAAGTTCTTATTCCTCACTTTGCTAAATAGTCTCCCACTTGGAATTCTGCCTTAATGACCAAGTGTGATTTCCCAAGTAAAGCAAAACTGAAGGAAAAATCTATGATACTCCTATAAATTAAAAAATAAAAAGATTAAAGCTTGAGACGGACACCTCAGTTACTCTGATTTGACCACTACACATTATATACATATATCAAATATCACATGTACCTCCAAAAGATATACGTACAACTATGAGATATCCATATAAAATAAATACATCTTACAAGTTAGATTAAAAAACCAACATATAATTTAAACAAACAAGATCTTAGAGCATGATTAACATGTCCCAAAGTCAAAACACAGGAAGCCACATCAATTCTGTATCTTACATGTCTAATTCTACAATGACTAGGCTGGTAAATCAAACCACAGGACAATCTGCACAACAGTTGTAGATTATTTTGCTGTCTACCAGCAGCTCTCTACATCCTTTAATTAAAAGGAACCAAACATCTTCCCACACAATTTTATTCTACTAACAAGCATTTTTAAAATTTTATTTATTTTAGAGAGAGGGCCTGGCTCCGCTAACCAGGCTGCACTCCAACTCCAGGGCTCCAGCAATCCTCCTGCCTCAGCCTTCCCCGTAGCCAAGACTACAGGCGAAAGCCACTGTGCCCGGCCTAATGAACACTTTAAATTCACTGACTGAAATGCATGTAGCACTATGCTTTTATATTGACAATACGCAGGCTGGAGTGAAGTGGCCCAATCTCAGCTCACTGCAACCTCCACCTACTGAGTTCAAGTGATTCTTGTGCCTCAGCCTCCTAAGTAGCTGGGATGACAGGTGCCCACCACCACGCCTGGCTAATTTTTGTATTTTTAGTAGAGACAGGGTTTCACCACGTTGGCCGGGCCGGTCTCGAACTTCTGACCTCAAGTGATCCACCCATCTTGGCTCCTAAAGTGCTGGGATTACAGGCATGAGCTACTGTGCCCAGCCAATTCTAAAGTTTTAGACAAAGAGATAAGACGTTTTATAAAACAGAGTTTGCAATGTTTCAGGAAGGCACTGAACAGGGAAGTATCCAGAGGACACTGGCCACATCCCGGACTAGGCGTAAACCGATTCCTCCAGCCAGCTTTCCAGCTGGAGGACCAAAACGGGAGCCTCTGGGAATTGGAAGTACAGAAGGATAGCAGTGAGGGAAGATTCCAGGGAATGCCCTTCATTTTCTTTTTGACAGAGTCTCACTCTGTCACCCAGGCTGAAGTGCAGAGGTGTCATCATGGCTCACTGCAGCCTCGATCTCCGGGGCTCAAGTGATCCACCCTCCTCAGCCTCCTGAGTAGTGGTGTCTATAGGCATGTACCACCATGCCCAGTCAATTTTTATATGTTTTTTTTTGCAAAGATGGGGTTTCGCCATGTCACCCAGGCTGGTCTTGAGCTCCTGGGCTCAAGTGATCTGCCTGTCTTGGCCTCCCAAAGTGCTGGGATTACAGGCCTTTGCCTTCATGCCTGGCCCTGCCCTTCAGTTTCAAATGAAAGGACAGAAATACTCTCTAAAATCAGTCTTCTATCAGCTATGATATATATGCGACTGTTAACATACACTTTCATATAAATGCTCAAGCTGATTACTTAGTCACCTTTATTACCTTTATTTTTTAAAGATGGGGTTTCACCATGATGGCCAGGCTGGTCTTGAACGCCTGCCCTCAGGTGATCCGCCCACCTCAGCCTCCCAGAGTGCTAGGATTACAGGCGGGAGCCACTGCACTCGGCCACCTTTATTATCTTAATTAAAAATCGCATAAAATATGCTTCATCTTTTCCTGGTTTTGTCTTGGGGTCAGAAGATTTATGTACAAAAATATTTTATTAAGTCCATTTCTTTTTTTTTTTGTCTTTAATTTTTCTTATCTCCCATTCATAGTTTTTTTTTTTTTTTTTTTTCCTTAGAGACGGGGTCTCACTATGTTACCCAGGCTGGAGTGCAGTGGCTATTCACAGGTATGATCCCACTACTGATCAGCACGGGAGTTTTCACCTGCTCCATTTCCAACCCGGGCGGGTTCACCCCTCCTTAGGCAACCTGGTGGTGTCCTGCTCCTGGGTGGTCACCATACTGATGCCGAACTTAGTGCGGACACCTGATCGGCATAGCGCACTACAGCCCAGAACTCCTGGACTCAAGCGATCCTCCAGCCTCAGCCTCCTGAGTAGCTGGGACTACAGGCACGTGCCACCGCGCCCAGCCTCCCATTCATATTCACTGTTTAACTCTGGTTTGTTCTATTGGATTCAACTTTGAAAGGCAACACAAAACTCCTCTCCAACATAAACATATCGGTGTTATTCCATTTGTGCCTCCAGAGGAAGAACACAGAACAAAATCTGAACTAGAACTCTGAGTTTAGCAAATAAAGTTAGGGGCCTTATAGTAGGAAAAGACGTTTTTCTTAAAGGCACAACCGACAACTGAGACTAAAAATAATTCATCAATAAATAACTATGCATTCTAATGCATTAAAAAGGAATTCTTAGATAAACCTGTTAGGATTGTCCTCTTACTTTTTTGGGGCCAACCTATGTTTCAGGAAAACTGAACTAAACATGATCTTTGAAAATGTAGTGTTGAGGAATTCTGGTTCCAGGTAAGAGGGAGCAGCAATGCAAGCCCCTGGGAGGGAGACATCCCTTTCTGATGTGGGGGGCTGTCATTCCAGGTGAGGTGACACCTCCTCACTGCCTTTTCTTCTCTCTGTCCTCCAAGGAAGACAGGCATGGTCACAGAAGTGCACTGCAGAGAGAGCTAAAGCCCCAGCTTTCTGGCTGGAGGACCAAAAACGGGAGCCTCTGGGAAGTGAAAGTATAGAAGGGTAGCAGTGAGGGAGGATTCCAGGGAAGCAAACCCATAACGTTGCTGATGCATTCCTGGGCTCACCCTAGGGCTGCACACTTAAGAATCTAAACTGGAGAACACACTTCCACCAGAGTCTCAGGCTGGACGGCAAGCAACGTCCCGGAAGAACGAGGCCAAACGCACCACCAAAGCTCGGAGAACAGAGCTGACCACAGCCACATTCCACAGAAGGCTGCACAGAACTGCTGCCGGAACACAACCAGGTCGACTGCTCCAAACCAAAAACACCAACATTCTCTGTAGGACTAAAGACGAGTCAGAGTCTCATGTAATACTATTCAAGAAAATCAACAGATCCCAACACTGAGATGACACAGGTGCTAGAACCATCAAAGACACCGAAGCAGCTACTATCACAATGCCCCAACAGGGAGGGCAAACACTCTTGAGATGCACAGACAAAGAGAAAGCCTGCGCAAATTCAGATGGAAAGAACCCAATGGAAATTCAGAAAAAAAAAACACTAAAACTTCAGAGGTGGGACAATGGCTGAAAAAGGCCCAAATTTGGTGAAATACATAGGCCTATGCACAAGAAGCTCAATGAGCTTATCCAAACAAGATTAAGCCCAAGGAAATCAACACCCATACATAGCATAAACAAAATGCTAAAAGCTAAAGACAAAAAAAATTTTAAAAGCAATCAAAAACAACACATTACCTTATAGGAGAAAATCATTCAAATGACTGAGAATTCCTGATCAGAAACCATGAAGGCCAGAAGAAAGCAGAATCATAAAGTACTAAAGGCAAACAACTACCAACTATAATTCTACATCCAGTGAAGGTGAAATAAGACACCCTCAGATGAAGGAAAACTGAGAGGACTGTTTGTCAGCAGGCCTGCTCTGAAAGAACTGCTAAAGAAAGTTTTTCAAACAGAAGGAAAATGGACTGGAAGGAAAATTGGACCATCAGGACTGAAAGAAAAGCAAGAGAAATGTGAAATATCTGGGTAATATAATAGTCTATTCTGCTTTTGAGTTGTTCAAAATAGGTTTAATGGTTGAAAACAAAAATCATTAACATGGTCCGAAGCAGCTTTCGATGCATGCAGATTAATTCCTAAGACAACCGTAACAGGAAGGGCAGAGGCCTCGAAGGTAGTCAGGTTTCTACCTCCCACCAGTACTGGTAAGCAGGTTCCAGGCAGACTGGGTCACTGATGGCTTTACAAAAGATTCAATGAGAAAACATTGCTGCTTCCAAGAACCCTACTTTTTTTTTTTAAGTGGGTAGCTTTTCTGCCAATGCAGGAATTGTCAAGTGAACATTTTATCTGCTATCAAGGTTAAGTAAACTGAGTTGGGATCAGTAAATTTAATAGATGCTGACAGTGTCCAGGCATGGTGGCTCACACCTGTAATTCCAGCACTTTGAGAGGCCAAGGCAGAACTACTTAAGCTCAGAAGTTAGAGACCAGCCTGGGCAACCCTGCAAGACCCCGTTTCTACTAAAAATTTAAAAAATTAGCTAGGCGTGGTGGTGCACACCTGTCGCCCCAGCTACTAGGGAGGCCAAGGCTGGCAGATCCCTCAAGTCCAGGAGTTCAAGGATGCAATGAGCAGTGATCATACCACTGCACTCTAGCCTGGCTGACAGAGTGAGATACTGTCTCAAAAACAAAAAAGCTAGGTGCTGTACTTCATGCCTGTAATCCCAGCACTTTGGGAGGCTGAGACAGGCAGATTACTTGAGGCCAGGAGTTTAAGACCAGCCTGGCCAACATGGCAAAACCTGATCTCTACTAAAAATACAAAAATTAACTGGGTGTGGTGGCTCATGCCTGTAGTCCCAGCTTCTCAGGAGGTAGAGGCATGAGAATAGCTTGAACCTGGGAAGCGGAGACTGCAGTGAACTGAGATTGCATCACGGCACTCCAGCCTGGGTGACAGAGTAAAATTCTATCTCACAAAAAAAAAAAAAAGAGAGAGAGAAGGAAAAAACTAGAAAGGGCCCTGTGGTGCTAGACTGTCACTGAGAAGGCTAATGGAGTGGAGTAGCCCACTCCATTAGCAGGGTGCACATACAGCACCAGATTTTGGCTTCTAAAACCCATTTTCCATAAAACTGTTGATTTCAGGGCTAGGGAAGAGAAAGCTGAGCCTTGAACATCTTGTTATGGCAGAAAGCAAAGACATGCTCATAGAATGACGGGACATATTAAAAAGACACAAAATATCAGTTTTTAGGGGCTTCCACCAGCCAAATTTAATACAGCTTTAACATCAGAATAAATAATGACAGTAATGGACTATAACTCACTGAATAAAACAGGAAACAATGATTCAATACACACTAAAATAAATGATTAAGCTGAAAGTCTGATAAGAAACAAACAGCCTACTTATCTAGTTAGAAGGTAATTTTTACACAGCAGAATCCTGGCAGACAGCATGAAAATTAATAAAGTGACTGTCATCAATAATGGAACAAATTGAGAGCTTGTACCACCCGGCAGGACACCGTGAGAGCGGCGTAGCGTGTTCCTGGCAAAGATGTACAGCCTGAATCTAGTCATGAGAAGCACTGAACAAACCCAGATTGAGGGACGGTCGGCAGATCAGTGGTCCATAATCTTCTAAAGTACCCGGGTCAGGAAAGAGAAGCAACAATGGTGGAGACGCTGCTGGAGGATGTGCAGGAGGCCAGGTGCACCCTGGGATTCAGAGCTGGATCCTCCGGGTGTAAAAGGCATTACTGGGACAGTGGATGGAACGAGGACATGCCTGAGAATTACAGGGTGGTGACATGATCCTGATGGCTGTGCTGTGGTGATGTAAGAGAAAGCCACTGTTTGCAGAAAACACATCGTCAAGATTGGGGGTGCTGGGGGATCAGACCCACAATTTGCTCCCAATGTTTCAGGAAAGTTCTTTTTATTGTATTTAAAACTTTTCCGTCAACTTGTTATTTTGTTTTTCAAAATGAACTATTTTTAAAGACAGAGATATATTCCCTCAGTGTGTATCCGTCAGTAGAACGGCATCGTCTGCCAGTGCTTCTTATTTTTTTGGTTAGAGAGGTAGACTTTATTTTTTTTTCAAGTTAATTATGATTGCTGTGTCATCTTCCTGTGTTTCGTTTTTACTCTGAAAGATCATAATCCATTCTTCCAAATCATCAGGAATTACTTGGTATAGGTTTCAACAGGCTACCATGTGATCAGACGTTCCTTTGAAGTGTTCTATGATATTTTATTACCAGATAGTCCTTAAAGCCACGGCGTGTGGGCTCAGCCACTACGACTATGTGATGACATGCTGACCTGAGGAACACACATGCTGACCATCTGGCCAAAAACTAAAGACCAGGGCAAAACCAGAGCACATCACAAACATTTTTTCAGGACAGGGCTGTACTGTCTCTTTTGATGTCAAATCTTTTTTTTTTTTTTTTTTTTTTGAGATGGAATCTCGCTCTGTAGCCCAAGCTGGAGTGCAGTGGTGTGATCTCAACTCACTGCAACCTCCACCTCCCAAGTCCTGGTTCAAAAAATTCTCCTACCTCAGCATCCCAAGTAGCTGGGGTTACAGGCATGAGCCACCATGCCCAGCTAATTTTTGTATTTTTTTAAGTAGAGATGGGGTTTCACCATGTTGGCCAGTCTGGTCTTGAACTCCTGACCTCGTGATCCGCCTGCCTCGGCCTCCCAAAGTGCTGGGATTACAGGTGTGATGTCAAATCTTAAAATAAACTAAATAATGATTGTTGAAGAAACCATTATTTCTCATTAAAAAAGGTTCTATCTAATTACTGACACTGGAAATCAACCTATTTTACCTTATGTTTCTAGGTCCTATCACCTTCCTGATCAATCGATTTTAAAAATATTTTTAGGTGCTGCTTAATATAAACATCGACAGTATTTTTTCTTAAATTTCAAACAATTTTGGCCAGGCACGGTGGCTCAAGTCTGTAATTCCAGGACTTTGGGAGGCTGAGGTGAGTGGATCATCTGAGGTCAGGAGTTCGAGACAGTCCTGGCCACCATGGTGAAACTGTCTCTATTAAAAATACAAAAATTAACAGGGTGTGGTGGTGCGAGGCTGTATTCCCAGCTACGTGGGCGGCTGAGGCAAGAGAATCCCTTGAACCCAGGAGGTGGATGTTGCAGAGAGCTGAGATTGCACCATTGCACTCAACCAGCCTGAGCAACAGAGGAAGACTCTGTCTCAAAACAAACAAGGCTGGGTATGGTGGATCACCGAGATCGTGAGGTCAAGAACAGCCTGACCAACATGGTGAAACCCCATCTCTACTAAAAATGCAAAAATTAGCTGGGCATGACAGTGTGCGCCTGTAGTCCCAGCTACTCGGGAGGCTGAGGCAGGAGAATCGTTTGAACTCAGGAGACAACAGGCTGCAGTGAGCTGAGATCACTCCATTGCATTCCAGCCTGGACAACAACAGCAAAACTCAAAAACAAACAAAACCAATGTAAATAAGAGAGGTTGTCAAACTATTATTCCCCAGACCAAACTGGCCTGTTTTTGTACAGTCTAAGAGTTAAGAATGGCTTTTACATTCTTAAAGAGTTATTTTAAGGCCGGGCACGGTGGCTCACGCCTGTAATCCCAGAACTTTGGGAGGCCAAGCTGGGTGGATCACCTGAGGTTAGGAGTTCGAGACCAGCCTGGGCAACATGATGAAATCCCTTATCTACTAAAAATACAAAATTAGCCAAGAGTGGAGGCATGTGCCTGTAGTCCTCAGCTACTTCAGTGGCTAAGGGAGAATAATCACTTGAACCTGGGAGGCGGAGGTTGCAGTGAGCTGAGGTTGTGCCACTGCACTCCAGCCTGGGCAACAAGAGTGGTGAAACGCCATCTCAAAAAAAAAAAAGAAAAGTGTTATTAAGAAAAAAATTGAAAAACTGGCCAGGCGCAGTGGCTCACGCCTATAATCCCAGCACTTTGGGAGGCTGAGGCAGGTGGACCACTTCAAGTCGGAAGCTTGAGACCAGCCTGGCCAACGTGGCAAAACCCGGCCTCTACTAAAAATGCAAATATTAGCTGGGTGTGGTGGTACACACCTTTAATCTCAGCTATTCAGAAGACTGAGGTGAGAGAATTGCTTGAACCCAGGAGGTGGAGGTTACAGTGAGCCGAGTTGTGCCACTGCACTCCAGCCTGGGCGACGGAGGGGACTCCATCTCAAAAAAAAAATTATGAGACAGAGATTATACGTGACCCACAAATACAAAAAAAATTACCTGGCCCTCTACAGAAACAATTTACCAGCTCCTGAATCAGAGTACCAGTGGAAATGTGACAACAAACTCTACCTTTTGAGAAAATGAGATGATGAAAAAGTGGCTTTGTTTTCCTTGGTTGATAGCCGAGGCCAGCAAACCAACATTCTTTTTTTTTTTTTTTTTTTTGAGATGGAGTTTCACTCTATTGCCCAGACTAGAGTGCAGTGGTGTGATCTCGGCTCACTGCAATCTCCGCCTCCCAGGTTCAAGTGATTCTCCTGTCTCGGCCTCCCGATTAGCTGGGATTATAGGCGTGTGCCACCATGCCTGGCTAGTTTTTTTGTATTTTTAGTAGAGATGGGGTTTTGCTATGTTGGTCAGGCTGGTCTCGAACTCCTGACCTCAGGTGATCCACCTGCCTCGGCCTCCTGAAGTGCTGGGATTACAGGCGTGAGCCACTGTGCCTGGCTAGCAAACCGACATTCTATATGGGAAGAATTTTCACATTCAAAATACATATAATGTTATCTAAGACTCAAGAGGAAGACAATTCTGCTAGTAGACAAGGGAAAGACATTCCAGTAAAGCTCTTTTGGGGCAGAGCCTTATAAGAAACATATATGTAAGAAGAAACAGACCTGACCCCTCTACCCACACATATTTTGGGCCAGGGGGAACAAAGCAGGCAGGCTGGAGACCTGCCAGACCGCAAACAGCCTGTGTGAAACTGCAAGGGGGTCAGGCGTTTTGCTTTAATTTGAGGTAAAATTTACATAGAGCAAAACGCAGAGATCTGAAGTGTACAATCCAATGAGTTTGGGTAAATTTATATGCCCATGTGATCGCTAACCCTTGAATCAATATGGAGTGCTTTTAATTCTCTAAAAAGTCTTGAACATCATATAAATAGGACCATACGTGGGTCCTGCTTTCATTCAACATTGTATTTTTGAGATTCAACTATGTGGTTATACCTATTAGTCTTGAAATGACTGAGTTATCTTCCATTGTATAAATATACCATAGTTTGTTTATCCATTCTCCTACTCATGGACATCTGGGTTGTTTCCAGTTTAGGGCTATTCTGCATACGCTGCCATCAGCCTTCATCCATAAGCACTGCTGTGGATGTATGCTTTCATTTCTTTGGGATAAATTCCCTAGGACGAGAACTGCAGGAATATAAGATACATTTATAACTTCACAAAAAATGCCAAATTGTTTTCTTAATGGTTGTACCATTTCACACTCCTATCAGCTGTGGATGGAAGCTCCGGCTTCTTCTGATCCTAACGTGCTCTTCTGTCCTCTCGCCTTTCATCACCTTGGTGAACAGGAATGACACTCGACTGTGGCTTTCATGTGCATTTCCCTGATAACTAATGACTTGAATCATGGCATCTCTGGGCAATCTGTGTGTATAAGCATGCAGGTATGTGTTTCTCTGGAGTTAATTGCCTTTCTTTTTTCTGTTGGAAGAAAAACCCTAATTGCACTAATAGTATCTGCAATCTACTGCTTGGAATGCATACCATTCTTCCACAGGAAGACCATCTTCTTAATAGTCATCAACTTCTTCCATTTCCATATACAGGTTGTAGTCATAATTCGAAAATCCGAAATCCAAAATGCTCTCAAATGTGAAACATTTTGAGTTATTTTTAATGAAAACAACCTGGCTTTCCACAGTCCTCTGGCACCCACTGTTGCAAATGGCAAGTCCAGAGTTAGCCCGACTCTGGTTTCTTCACAGGTAAAATCTGTTTTGTTGTTCTCCTTTGAAAACGTGTAAGATCATTTCTTTATCCCTTATCAAAAAAGACAACAGTGTGTCTCAACATGGGTGTTTTGAATTCACCTCTCTCAGCACTCAGTCTGCCCTTTCGTGTGAAGACTCACAAGGCCGTTTTCTTCCCATGCCTACTGAAAGTGCTCCTTCCTTTCATCTTCTCTTCCAAACACCCTTCGTTTCAGAGGCTGAGCTTAGCTGTCGGTCTGCGCAACTCACCTTCTCTCTACCTTGTTCCTCCATGTTCTAGAAGACCTGCCAATCCTCAAACACTACTTAATGTTTTGTTCTGGTGGTCACTTTTACATCCTGACAACTCTTACTTGGTCTTCATTTTTTCTTTTTTCGTGGCACTCAGCTTTCATCTGACAAACACAGTATCCCCTCAGCTTTCCAGAGAATGTTAATTGGAGTTTCCCTAAGAAGGATGCTTATCAAAAAGATCTGCCTCTGTTCCCTGAATTATCTGTGTGCTCTGCAGTGGTCTAAATTCTCTGCCACAGTTCTTTGCCCTTCATCACACTGAAGCCCATGCTGTAGCTGACTCACGGTGGTGGAGACTTTCTTATCCCTGAATTCGGGGCTGTGGTCATGAGACTCGCTGTGGACACCACAAAGAGGCAGAAGTGACCGTGTACCGGCCCAAGCTCAGCCTTACGCATCCTCATGGCTCCCATGTGCCATTGGTCACCAGTTCAAGGAGTATGAGGCACAGACTCCCCAGCCACTACGGCCTTAATCACCCAGCAGAGCCCAGCTGATACCAGCCAGCCCACGCATCCGTGAGGAAGGTGCTCATCTTGGGTGCTCCTGAGCTCTGCTGCTCGGCTGTTACACAGCTGTAGCTGACCAACACATCCCAGGCATCCCTTAACCCTGTTGTGGTCTGAGTGTCTTTACAAGCTTTCTTAAATCCCTTCTCTAGAACAAAACCTCATAAAAATAACTGGGCACACTTTAATGTTCATATGCTTAAAACTCCAAAGAGCAGTAGGAAGGGATGGATGCAGGGAAGAGAGTATGAGAGGGAAGGGCACCATAGTTCCTGGGCTCCTCAGCTGTCTGTCCATGATCACAAAGAGGAGAGAGGAGCATGCAGCAAGCCACCACACGGGTGCAGATGAGCAGCAACAGACCTGCACCCACTCGGCAGCACCGCCAAGGAGAGCAAACCCCAAACCCCCTCTCTTTAGGTAGACAGAGACCTAGAGAAAAAGAGTACTTTTCTGCCAAATGTCTTTAATTTGCTTTCAAGGTATCTTTATCAAGTGATTTAATCTACATTCCCAACAACAAGAAACCATTTCAATAATTACCAAAATTATGCTTAAAAAATCACAGTAAAGGGAATATAATTTATGATACAGGGGAGAGTTTTAAAAATGACCCAGGATAGGCTGGACGTGGGGGCTCACAGTTATGATCCCAGCACTTTGGGCAGACGGCTTGAGCCCAGGAGTTCAGGACCAGTGTGAGCAACATGGCAAAACTCCGTCTCTATGAAAAGTAAGAAAATTAGCTGGGTGTGGTGGTGTGTGCCTGTGGTCTCAGTTACTCAGGAGGCTGAGGCAGGAGGATTGTTTAAGCCCCAGACGTGGAGGCTGCAGTGAGCAGAGACTGAGCCACCACACTCCAACCTAGGCAACAGAGTGAGACCCTGCCTCAAAAAAAAAAAAAAAAAATTAAAAAACAGGATTGTTTTCTAGCACACACCTCTTCTAAGTCCTATACAACTCAATGTCCTCACACCTGAACTAACAGCTGTACCACAATCACACCGCAGATACTTCCTGCTTTAAAATTTTATTACCAAAAGCCAGTTTTCATTTAAAAATTGGAAACTGTATTCTTAAGTCACGGTTGAGTAATAATTTTCCTAAAATATCAACTTTCTCAATTTCATTTACTTGTCTACTTAATGGAATAACTTTTAGAAGCATTACTTCTTTTAGCTGTTGCTAGAATCTGAATATTCACTATCACACTGATTAAACTGCTCCTTCTTCCCTACATCTTTTTGGGACATATCATGTTATACTTAAGAACTCTGGGGAAAAAATGTATTTATAGAACAAAACACTCCTCTGAAATCACTGCAGAGTAGCAAGAGCAGGCAGAACCTGGAGGAAAGCTGTAGAACATGAAAGGGTGCAGGTTTGTGCTTTTCACCTGAGGGCAGGCCCAGTCAGTGCCCCCGTCAGTGCCCAGCCCTGGAAACAGGGGATAGCACTGGGTTGAGGGCAGCTGTGCACCAAGGAGAGCGTCCCAGACAAAGCCCAGGCTCTGCATGTGCCCACCACACGCCTGCTGCCCCAGCCATGGGTGGAGGCCAACTCCACGTAGCTGGTGTACTAAGGACCAGAGTGCCTCCATCAGCTGCCCGCCCCACCAGCAGAAGCCTCAACCTTGTTCAGATCAGCTGCCCGCCTCACCAGCAGAAGCTTCAACCTTGTTCAGACAATATTCCCTATTGCAGGAGAGAAACAACACGTTTCTGAATACGAGAAAAGCTGGAATCTCTATACTCACGCACAATGACACAAGCTAAAATTAGACATTCATAAAAACAGGGAAATGTGAGGAATACTGAAGAGAAAAAGTGGTGAATGGATACCAGCCCTAAGAGACCCAGATGCCGAAGCTAGCAGACCAGGATCTGAAAGCAGCTATTATCACCATGTTCAAAGATGTAAAAACAAAAATGCTCACAATAAATGAATGGGCAGAATCTCAGCAGAGATAAAGAAACTATAAAAAAGAACCATACAGAAAATCTAACACTAAAAATGCAGAAAAAGTATTTCTGGTACGACAACATCCGTTAACTTGGCATACCGGCAGACTGAAAATGACAGAAGGGTATGAGAGCTTGCAGACAGATCAAAAGAAACTGTCCCATCTGAAGGCGAGAGAGAACAGAATCTGAAAAATGAACTGAGCTTCAGCTCAGATCTGTGGGACAAGATCGCAAGTTTCTCATACATGAAAACTGGAGTCTCGGAGAAGAGAGGGAGAATGAGGAAGAAATAATACTTCAATACTGGCTGAAAAAGTTTATGTTTTATTTTGTAGTGAAAAACATAAGCTTAGACAAGCCCAGACAACAGTTTTTTTTAAAAAAAAAAAAAAAAAGCAGGTCGGGCACAGTGGCTCACACTTGTAATCCCAACACTTTGAGAGGCCAAGACGGGTGGATCACAAGGTCAGGAGTTCAAGACCAGCCTGGCCAACATGGTGAAACTCTGTCTCTACCAAAAATACAAAAAAATTACCCAGGCATGGTGGCATGCCTATAATCCCACCTACGCAGGAGGCTGAGGCAGAATTGCTTGAACCTGGGAGGCAGAGGTTGCAGCGAGGTGTGATCACACCACTGCGCTCCAGCTTGAGCAACAGAGCAAGATTCCATCTCAAAAAAGCATCAACAAAAAAAAGCAGTAGTTCAGTAAACAAGAAGTGAAATAAATACAAGAAAATTACACCAAGGCACATCACAGACAAACCATTCCAAACCAAAGATAAAAAGCAAATCCTCAAAGCAGCCAGAGAAAAATGGCCTATGGCATACAACGATACAAACGCTAGAGGACTTTCCATTAGAAAAACAAGAACCAGAATATAGCAGAATGACATTGTTAAAGTTAAAACAGAAACTCTCAATGAAGAATTCCATAATTAGCCAGAATGAAGGCTAAACAAAGGTATTTTCAGATAAATGAAAACTGAAATCCACTGTCAGCAGAACTACCCTGAAAGAAATGTGAAAGGAAGTTCTTCAGGCTGACGGGAAATGAGACCAGATGGAAATTCCAATTTTCAGGATAAAATGAAGAGCAGTGGAAATAGTAAATAATATGGATAAAAATCCTAACCCTGTCTTACATGTAGCTGGACCCATGTGACCCCTACAGGATGGGGCAGAATGGCACCAACAGTGCCTGGTAAATGGCTGACAACTGGTGAGGACGGGGCAGCCCCTGCTCTGGGGCATCTGCCAATCCACAAGGCTGACGACATGCCACCATCAGCCACCAATGCAACATCAGTGGGTTTAAAGAATTCTGGGAAACTGCACAACGGGCTCTCAGGAGATACCATCAGCTGGTCTTGGCACCCCACTGAACAACACAGTGACAAGAGGCTTCTGTGTTACATGGAGTGGCTCAACATTAACTCAAGAGTAGAGCCTGAAAAGGTAAAGATGTGCATTGCATTTCTGTTGCCTCTCTTAACTGGAGGGCTAGTAGAGAGAGCCAAGTATTATTGTCCTATGGAAGCTCTTATATGATGAAGAACTGGACAACAGAGCTAGACTCCATCTCAGAAAAAAAGCAAAAAAGCAGTAGTTCAGTAAACAAGAAGTGAAATAAATACAAGAAAATTTCACCAAGGCACATCATAGACAAACCATTCCAAACCAAAGATAAAGAGCAAATCTTCAAAGCAGCCAGAGAACAGTCACTCCTATGTCTCTAATCATATTTTCTTTAGGGAAATTGAGAAAACAGTCACTCAAATGACTCTCTGTGCCCTGGGGTTCAAATCAGAATCCCTGACTGAGGAATGCTACAGGCAACCAGCTTAAAAATAATAAGCACAGATGGTCCCTGACTGAAGACGGCTGGACTTCATGATTTTTTGACTTTACAACAGTACAAAAGCAACACACATTCAGTAGAAACTGCTTTGAGTGCCCATACAGCCATTCTGTTTTCCACCTTCAGTACAGATTCGGTAGAATACATGAGAGATTCGGCACTTACTATAAATTAGGCTTTGTGTTAGACAATTCTGCCCACCTGTTGGCTAATGCAAGTGTTCTGAGCACACTTAAGGTAGGCTAGGCCACGATGTTTAGCGGGTGAGAAATTAAAACCGTCAACGTTTCTCCATTCCAGCTGCACACTGGCATCCCAGCACGACCCAGGAAAAGGACAGAGACTGTGGGCAATTTCGAATTTACATTTTATGTAAATTCTTGTCTTCTTTGAATTCATGTTCTAATTGTTTGGGATAGATTTTTATTTTTACCAAAAGTACAAGAATTTGGGGTTTGGTTTTTAGCTCTCTTCAGTTATAACAACGCTGCATGGCAAACACAAACCCTAGGGGCACACAGTTAAAAAAACAAAAGGCTGAGTTTTAATTGATAATATGGTAAATACCTATAGATATGACCCAAATAAACACGGATTCTTTGGAATCTATAAATTTTAAGTGTGCAAAGGGGTCCTAAGACCAAAAAGGTTGAGAACTGCTGGTATATAAACAAGTTTAATGAAACTAAAGCTCCTTCATTGTCTCAAAAAAGAAAACTTCCACACACGGTGACCTGGAGCTGCAGCCAGACACCAGGTGCAGGGGGTTTACTGGGCTACAATCTCTACTCCTGAACTGGAAAAATTTCGCAATAAACAGGTGAGGAAAAAAAGGGATGATTTCACTCCTTAGCGTGTTCTTTTAGGCACTGCCCATACCCCTGCTGTGTTTTCCGCTTCAGCACAGTCCCACCTTTATTTTCCTTTGCTATTTTCTTCAGCCAGTCACAGGGATACGGAACATCAGCTCTGGCTTTGAATCTGACCTCAGGAAAGTTTCTTATCTGTGACTCAGTTTTCCCATCTGTAAAATGGGGTGAAAATCACCACCAAGGTCAGTTAAACAGGTATAATCAAGCCCTCCTAGGGCTGTTCTGAGGATTACAGAAGTTAGTGTCTGTCATGTGCTTGGACTGCTATTCCCTGAGCTTTCATATACTAAGAAATTTTTTAAATGTCTGACCACTCTATAAGCTAAATGGTATCACTGTACGACTTCTGAAGAAGCAGAGAAAAACCAAAACAGAAGCAGGATACAGAAAAGACAGACGAAAAATTTTATAGCAATAAAACTATACAACTTAGACTGACTTTAGACTTTCTGAAGAGCAATAACCTATACCCAACAGAATATTAAAAGGATTCACAAGGAAAGTGAATAATAAAACCAAGTTAACTCACTTGTCAATTTCTGAACAAAGAAACCATGACTCTATGACCAATCAATGGAGAATGCTGCAGATAATTATAAGCATCTGCTTGTGGTGGTATCTGAAGCACTGCAGAGTTTGAGAACGGCTACTCGTGGCCTCAGAGCCGACCCACCGGCCTATACCAGGTTTGCTCACATGAGTCAGCTCATCCTCTGTCTCTCTGGGGACCAAAGCATGCAGACGAGACAATGACAGATATTCACTATTTTGAAATTATAAAGAAAAAAAAAAAAAGAATGGGGGTGTCAATAATTACGTCTTGAAGAAAAAGCAATAGTCGGTCCCTTAAGATTCACAGGCTATGCAGGGCCCAGGTTCCTCGGCTGGACTGCCTGGGGACAAAGGAAGTGGCCTTCCAGGGGAGGCCTTTCTCCTGGGATGGCGTAGGGAAGGAAGAGGAGGAGCCTTTCTGCAGTGGATGGACTCCCTGTAATTCCAGTACCAAGTGCCCACTCTGGAGTCACAGAACTGCGGCATCGGCATCTTCAGGATGAGGCCATAGTAAAGACGCTCAACCAAGAGCCACAGACTCTCCCTAGAGAAGCAGATAAGATAAAGACTGGTGTGACCTCAGGGGGTTGCTTCGAGGGTCAAATGGGGACAGGAGTCCTCACAGGGCAGCCGTATAAGTGACTGTCTCTATACCATACTGTGCTCACACACATCAACACGGGCCACAGCTGCTGGGGAAATGGGTCCTTCCTGAGTTACGATCTAAAGCAGAGACAGGTGGCTCTCGATGGCTTTGTGAGAATGGGACTTTAGAAATGAAGCAGTTATGAAGCCTGTGGAAAGCATGAAGCGTCGCGCCCGAGACAGGGGGACAGGGACAGAGCGCACAGGGGAGGTGAGTGTGGCTCCGGGCCTCATGTGGTGCACATGCTAGGAGACAAATTTCTTTGTAACTAACACGGAGAGAGAAGAGGCCAGCAGATGTGGACACAGCCGGCCTCGGTGCCTCCATGCCATTGGGCCTCAGGGCAAGTGACTTCACTGAAAAGCACCAACCTGGTCTCTCTCTCCCCACTACTGATGACTCTGCAAACCTCACCAGCAGCATTGACTTCACTGGGAATGCATTATCTAGTCCATCTAGTCTCAAAACCACCTTGCTCTCCCCTCCCCAAAGCCTCCTCTACCACGGGATGGTTACCAACTTTGCAGCTGATCACAACACTGCAGAGGCTGACGTGCAGAGTCACGGGGCTCAAGGTCATGCCTCACCACCCACAGTGAGCTGTCCACATTTACATTAGAGAAAAATAAAGACTCAGGTCCTCAGGCACATTAGCCATGTTTCAAGGGCGCAGAAGGCAGGTGTGGCTGGTGATGACCAAGTTGGTGCAGACAGAAAACACTCTGTCACTGCAGAGAACGCTTCAGGACAACAGCACTCTAGTGGTTAAGGCTGATTTCCACGTGGGGTGGGGAAAAGGGTATAAAACTTATTCCTCCCACCCTTTTTTTTTTTTTTTTGAG